>SZWC01006910.1:51880-62341 GCA_023375785.1 Penium margaritaceum | reverse complement strand
CCGTCTAGTCAGGTCCCGCCGTCTACTCAGGTCCCGCCGTCTAGTCAAGTCCCGCCGTCCGGTCTGGTCCCTGCGTCCGGTCAGGTCCCGCAGCCCGGGCAGGTCCCGCACTCCGGTCAGGTTCCGCAGGGAGGTCAGATCCCCCAGCCCGGTCAGAACCCGCAATCCGGCCAGGCCCCGCAGGCCGCAGAGCCATCGCAGTCCGGTCAGCTGCTGCAGCCCCGCGAGCTTCCGCAGTCCGGTAACCCCACGCATCAGTCACCGACTGCCGGTGAGTTCCCGCCGTCCCCATCTGTCTGTCAGTCCCCCCAAGCAGGTCAGGGCACCCAAGCCGTTGAGTCTCCGCACGTAGTTGATCTGAATACTGCCCGTATTCGGATCCCGGAAGGCGTTCAATTCCCGGCACCCGCTCAGGTCACGCAACCCGTTCAGGCCGCGGAAGTTGGTCAGGCAGCAGAGGTTGCGCAGGCAACTGCAGGTGATCAGTCCGTGCAAGATCGTCAGCCAACAGAAGCTGGCCAGTCTGCAACTCCTGGGAGTACTTGCGGAGGAGTTCCAAACCTGCTGCCGTCTGGAGAACCAATGCCCGCTCGGGTAAGTTGTCTCCAGTGCCTGAATTGTTTAAAATAGTGTATTGTCACATGACTTTCTTGGGGCTTACACGACGCGATTTTCTTGGGGCTTTGGCAGCAAGCTGGAGTGTCTTTTGCCGGCCAGCAGCAGCAGGACCTGTCTGCGTACGGGCAAGAAGCTGGAACCGCTGGTTTTCCGCAACAGTGTTCGAACGTTGTTCAGCCTTCGCAGCAGGCAGATCAAACTCTCTTGGATGAGCTTGTCTACTGTACGCAGCCGGATTCTAGGAAACAGCACGATTCGGTAACGTCTGTTTTCTTTAATGTTCATATTTTTCCGTCACTGTGTGACAGATAGATTGATGTACTTTGTGCAATTGGTATGTGTTTTTGCAGGAAGTTTTTGATGAGCTAACAAACCATCTTGCGAGCAAGTGTGGACAAGGAGTACCCGACGGAACCTTTACTGGAATGATGGCAGATAGTTGTAAACCTCTTGCTGCAAATTACCGGAGGAGCCCGCCGCAAACCATCCTGGAGATGGAAGACCTTCTTCACATGGCTAGAGACTACCTGAAAGGCTTACATGACGCGAGCAAAAATTTCTGCAACGGACTGGAGCGAGTGATCATCAGGGGCAAGCGCATTGTGGACACCGGAGGTACGTTGTACAGTGAATGCTGCATCTTACATTGTTTCTTGCATATTGGAAGTAATGAACTGATATTGTTTTTTTAATGTGCAGAGTTCACGCAACAGACACTTCAAGAGTGGCACTTCCACGGTCAGCAGTGTCAGGTAATTTCTGCAAAATTATCTGTAACATACGCCTGTGCTAGCGATGTGCTTGACCTGATATAATTTTTGTCCATTTTCAGAGCTTTGTCAACGCATTGGCAAACATAAATCAGACAATGAGGACGGCAGTTCCTCTGACCATGGAGCAAGTTTCATTGGAGCAGGGATCAGCAAGTCTCCGCAACCATCCTAGAGTTCCTGCAGCCAAGGAAAACGAAGATGAATCACGTACGCAGGGTAAGTGTGTTCAATGTGATGTTCCTTTGTGCTGCATGCAACCGTTCAATATCTGACCACTGATATGTGTATGTGCAGATCAGGGGTTGAAGGGGATGAAGGTGTTGAAGGTGACTACCTCTGAACATATGAAGAATACTCAAGTTCGTTCAAGATTGTCGCGAAAAACCGTCTCAGAACAAAACCAGCCCCGACGTACCGGCCGACTCAAAAAGCCATCAACCCGTTGGGGCGACTGTGAAATGTGGCAACTGCCATTTCAGAAGAAAAAATAGGATACTGCCATATAGATCTGGCAGATGTATTAGCATTCCTCGTTGTGTACAGTCATAACGATGATATATCTGGGTAGGTGGGTTTAGTTTTCTAATATGTTTGAAGTTTCCAACGCTTCCATAATGATCAATGATAAAGGGGAAATTCAAGGAAATAACATAACCTCATGCAAAGCCTTATTGTACATAACATTCTAGTTACGCGTAAGTAGAATTGGTTACTACTGAGTCAAGACCTTACCATGCCTACTGATCGTGATTGCATCATTTATTTCACATTCCGGTGTAACAATGTGAGACTTGTGTGCAAAATAGTAACACACTTACCAGATTGACCACTTTACCAGATTTTAGGATTGTACCTGGCTTGATTGTCGCCAAGCCATAGCCGTTTGGAGTTGTATTTACGAGTCAGCTGCAAGTTGCAACTTACTATTTCAGCTTTTTCTTGATGGCTGCAGTTTCTTGTTCTGGCCTTAAAGAAAACTGGAATGTTTAATGTTCACACAACACTTGCAGTCTAATGTTTGTTTAATGTTTGGTTAATGTTCTCCTTGTGTAGGTGAACATTAAAGTTGCGACTTGATATTTTCTTCTGTTCTCAGTTGGAATACATCTTGAAGTTAACAATTTGCAAGTTGCAACTTCATATTTCATCTTTTCTCGATTGCTGAAGGTCTTTAGGATTACATATTACTTTCTATTCTTAGGTGGAATACATATCCAAGTCTCTTCCTGACAAAGGGGAATGGAATGGAATGATTAATGTTCACTCTTTCCAAACAGACGCAAGGTATACTCCGTGGTACATGGAAAATGTAGCAAATGTTGATATGAAAACGTCATTGATTCAAAGATAACTGCTAAGGCTAACACCATCTGAAAAGTTCTCATTCCCGCCTTCCACGTGTACTCTCTCCTTGTTCTTGCGGAAGTTCCAGTAAGCAAACACAACTCTACACATCTCCATCAAGTTCTGAATTGTGTAAGTAAAACTCTGCGTGGTGAAACGCCGGATGAAACGGTTCACCTGTTCATTTGCTGACGTATTTGTCCCTGCACATATTCAACACTAGCATCAGGTTAGCTTGACCAACGGAAGTGCAACTTCAATAGAATGGACAATGGAGAAATTAGAGATGAACGATAAAACGATTTAAGTGTGTTCTCACCTTGGAGATAACTGTAAATGTCTGGACTGAACGCAGGAGAACAAGTGTGCTTTGCAGCGTCTCTGTGACCAAAGTGGAACCGGTCACAGAGCAACCTGGTTCTGGATAGCATGCCAGGCTCTCTCCCCAAGACGTACGAGTACAGCTTACAGGCGTTATCGTAGAACACAAATCGTGGCCGACGGTCAGCAGGAAACCATGTGAGCAGGGTTGTGAAGATTTCATTGGGAGATTCACCGTTGAACATAACATGAAACCCATAGATCACTAGATGCGGGCATACCACAGTGAAAATTCCTGTTGTTGCTTTCGTTTTCTTTCTCTTGTCATCATCAGCGGCACACTTTGCATCATCTCCCCGCTGTATGCTTCGTCCATCTGCTCTCTCCAAGTTGTTGTAGAGTGGCCTTCCACATTGTTGTGGCCAGTGTGGGTAACATGCCGTTGGAACCATGGTTCCGTCAGGTGGAGTGAAGGTCACCTCTGTCATCTGCAGTGAAATTTCAGATTTTAACTCACAAAAAGTATTATATGTCTTTGAACAATGATGCACGAGTTAGCAAAAAAAACGCTCACTGTCTATTTGGCAAAAACAGGCTCACCAGCGCTTCCTCATTGATGTCAAGCAACTTCTGCAGAGTTTGGACGAGTGATGGAGACAGGCTCTCTTTTGCGACCAACCATGTAGCCGGTGTCATGCATGTTTTGTACTCCATCAACACTCCCCTCATGTAAAGATCCAATGCCTTAGCAACGATTGGCATGAAATTCACGATGTTCTGCCACCTCTACAACGTCATGTTTGCGGGGTCGGAGAGAAGCGTTCTCAAATCGGAGGAAGCTGCAGCATCAAGAAGGCACGCATCTGTGCCCCAAGTTCCCAAAGTGTAGAGCAGCTCTTTCATGTCTTTGTTCACTGTGTAAAACTGCAAAACAAACACATTCAACTTGAACTCATGTGTTGGTATTTCAAAAACAGAATTGCAGTTACAATACATAAACCGCAGGGTGGACTTACACTGACTCCTTCTGCATCAACTTTCAAGACTTTAGCCTCCTCAACAAGACCAGCTATTCCAGCAGCCCCGCACGCGCGTAGCTTTGTCAGCAAAGAATCCATGTCGGACTGCACGAAGAGGTCGCGCTGGCGGCGGAGAATGGCAAGACGGGCCAGCAAAACCCGTGCATGGCCATCCGCGATGAGACGCTTGGCCACACGCCGCCTTGGCGCCAGAGTTTCCGCCTGTGGTTGAGTGTACAATCTGTGGTCCGAGGTGTCCCCATATCTGTTGATAAGAGCTGTGCCATCACACACAATCTTGGAGGGATAGACACCACATTTTGAACAGCACGTACCGAGACCCTCCACATCAATCAGTTTCAAATAAGCTTGCAAAGCTGTCGCAAGCGTTGACCGAAATGGAAACTCAAGAGGTTTGGTCACTTTCTTGTAGTACTTGAAAGCTCCGTGAGTTGCTGAAACGGAAGACCCATTGCACGTCAAGGCCAAGACAAAGAGCATGGTAGAGTGGGTCAATGCCGTTGACGCGGTGAAAATGAAGATGCCATCACTGTTCCCATCATCGAATAAAGTGCACTTGCAGCGCACAGTCCGGTAATGTTGCACGGGAACCTGCACGACGCCATCAACGTCATTATCAACAATCCGATGGGCTCAATTCTTTTCAACAGGGTTAACTGCCTCTTCGTACTTACAAACTTCGAACCATGGTACAAATCATGTAGCCTTATAGTTCTGAAGGCCTGCCAGAACACGAAATACTCAAATCATGTAGCGGACTGACGTGTAAAAAACAAGAACGTAGCATGAAACATCTATTAGTAGTTGCGAATGAGACAAAGAACATACCCATGTCCATTGATGACCACAGGGGCAATGCTCCGTTGTCGGTTTTGGAGTACGGAGGACGAACCCATCTTCGAACGCCTTCTTCGCCTTTTGTACAACTTCTTCAAGAGGACCATCTCTTGAAGGGTGTAAACTCGCATGTACATTGATCTTCTGAAACGACTTCAAGCGAGGCCACTGGCAGAGCGTCCACTTCGCCTTCTCATGTTCTTCTGAGAGACAAGGACCCACAGACGGGTCACAAGTCAAACAGGTGTCAATCTCCACCACCACTTCGTCAACACGGTGCATGCGCCGGCGTGAGTCATCATTTCCGGGTACAAACCAGGTTTCAGCCTCTTGATGGTGCTCTTGAAGCATTTCCAAGTGGCGGGTACACTTCCCAACCCCACCGTCACAGGAGCAACGGAACTGTCCAGAGTCTTGACCTTCCAACAAACCCCACACAACCACACGGGCCCCCCCGCTCTCGGGAGACGAATCCAGCAACGAAAACGTGGGATANGGATACGCATCATTCTGGGAAATGACCAGAGATATCAGCGGAAAGAGTTCATGGTACATTGCAGTCGGAGGTCGAACAAGATGTTTTTCCGCCCACTGTGTGTGAACGCACTTGGTGTGCTTTCCTGCATAGGCACACGAGCAGCCAACACCGCCGCCCCACTTCCTCCATGTTGTGACAGGAGGTGCAAACTGGCCAGGTGGGTTTGGGACTGGCAGACAGGGAACCCATGCGGCTTTCTTTTTGTGATCAAAATCGGGCAAGACAGCTGCATAGTCTCCGATGCGGACCACTGTTCCCTCGAATTGAGGTAACTGTAGTTTGCATTCAAAGCATGAGAGAAGACTCTCACAGCTCGCTCCCTCAGGAGGATCATAGTTTTTCGCCGCTCTGTGTTGAGGCCGCAGATGCCGTCGATCAAATACATAGTTCGGTGTGGCATTGAATAACGCCACTCTTGGTGCTTGACGAACCTGCAGTCATTCGCACACCTCGTTCAAACCACTCGGCGTGTGCTTTCCTAAAAAATCTGAGAATGCAATTTTGACCTAGTTGAATACATACCGATGGCTGAGAATTCAGGTCAGCTCGACGGTAGCGTTCAGCTGGCTCATCACAACCCACGTCTCCACCACCACCACCACCACCACCACCACCACCACCACCGCGTTGAACCCCAGCACCACTTCCCCCGCCAGCACCATCTCCACCACCAGCACCATCTCCACCACCAGCACCATCTCCACCACCAGCATCATCTCTACCACCAGCACCATCTCCACCACCAGCACCATCTCCACCACCAGCACCATCTCCACCACCAGCACCATCTCCACCACCAGCACCATCTCCACCACCAGCACCATCTCCAACACCAGCGCCGTCCACGATGTTACGAAACGCACGGAGAAAACCAGCAGGGGTCGCAGGGACACGCATACCAGGTGCAGGCATTCCGGGGCCAGGTGGATCTGGTACGTTTGGGCAACACTTGTACGAACGCCCGATATTGGGTGCACAGTGAGGGCATATTGATTTCTCTGGGTTTTGAGCCCATGTGTCAGAAGCTTCATCATGAAAAAACAGGCCTTCAAAGTCTTCAACCTTCAGGCGAAGAACGGCACACCTGGAAAACACAGTGCGCGTCCAGTTTTGAGCACGTCCACATCAACCATAGATCTTTAGCTTAGCCACGGTTTTTACCATTTTTGTTACACATGACACTCGAATATACTCCATTGTCAGCATGACACCATATGCATGCAGTCCAGACGTACCTTCTGCAGTACCATCTGATGTGTCCAGCCGCAGTTGTGAATCTGCCAGCTCCGTCCTTAGTGCGACGTGCAGTCGAGTGTCTTCCCCCGCATGTCCTGTTTGGGCATATCCACATACCACCGCTGCCCACGAGTCTGGCAATGACATCACTGTCACGAGAATTTCTTTTCTTCCGATGAGATGGGGGAGGAAAACTGGCTCGATCAGTGTCATACAAACGTACGAGATCTGTTGCTATGGTATTCCTCCCAGTTTCTTTGCAAATGTGGCACCTGACGTTAAGACTGCCAGCATTTCTGCGCAACAGTGCAATGTCAACAGGCCATCTGACTGCACCGAGTGGCGGTAGATGTCGCGTTCGCCGAGCTAGAGGTGGGCGGCTGTTGTAGCTCACACCGACACCATGACTGGGTCGCGGATCTCTGCGATCAAGGCGGGATGGTCGTACCATCTGGCCACAAGTGTGCAATAACGTCAAAACAGACAGATGGACAGGGTAACCACAGTTCTCTCATCAAATCAGAAGCTGGAGGCACAGAGCGCCATCGACTTTGCAAGCAAAGGAACGGCTGGACACGGCAAAAGAGAAAGGCTGGACACGGCAAAAGAGAACGGCTGGACACGGCAAACAAGAAGGAAGAAGACAAACAGAAACAGCACAGAGAAAGACGGAACGGCAGAGCACGGGAATTCTAGTACACAAAACGACTCGTAAGTGTACTCACGGTTGTGTGAAAGATTTGCACGGGAAGAGGCGGCGACCGCCCGTGGAGCACCCACGCAACAAAGAAGAGGAGGAGGAGGATACTAGACCCGATAGGCCTAGTAGCGCTGTTCGTCGACAGCCCGGCTTCCGCCATGGTCAGAGGGTTGACACATGACGTGTCTCTGGAAGGGACTTGGACCCACAGCGATGGCCATGGATCGGCATAGCTCTCTGGAGTTGATGCGGCGACACCACTCAGCGATGTTTTCGGGCTAACTGCATCGGGGCTCAGACCCGAGCTGAGACCGTAGGAAGAGAAGTAACAACACAGGGCACACTAACGCGCTAAACGTGAACCACACAGATCAAAACTCGACACGTCTCCACTACATGAGGGCAAACGTAAGCAAACAGGGAAACCCTAGTTTGCAGATCGGCCGTCTTGTCGACAAAAGGGTGAAACCCAGGCCCATACAACGGGGAAATCCTTGTAACGTGCACAAAGGAGGAAATTCCTTTTGCATAAAACAGGGTAATTCCAGTTGCGTAAACCAGGATGAAGAAAGGGTTAGTTCGATTTGAATAACATATACCTATTGTGTTGACAAAACGAAACAAATCTGCGCGCATGTGAGGCGACAACTCTTTATCAGTCTATTCAAGAGCTAAAACCTATTTCCTATGAAATAGTAAGTCTTGTTCTCTTGAAGAGATGAATAACCCTGTTTCATATCACGCTGTGCCTATTTCGTCTTTGAGAAAAAAAACCTGTTGTAGATGACGGGAAAGTTCGACATCTGTGCACAAAGGAGAAAGTCTTCTTTCATGAGACGGGACATCGCTCATTCCGTGGATGAAAAGGGGAAACCTCTGTTGCACAAGACTCATGAAAGCCTATATTGTCGACTAATAGGAAAAACCCACTTCCACGTATGGTGTTACGCAATGGACAAAAGTAGAAAACGTGCATTGAAAATGCCTATATCGGTAAGACCTGTTGCAAAAAAGAGGGAAATCCTTATTGCGTCTCCAAAAAGGAGAAAACTCGTTTCATATCCCGCTGTGCCTATTTCGCCTTTGAGAAATAAAACCTGTTTCTTCTGAACCACGTCCAAAAACGAGAAAAGGTCAATTGTGGAGGACGGAAAGACGGGACTTCCGTAGACATAGAAGAAAATACCTCTTGCATATGACGGGGACAAACTTATTCCGTTGATCAATCAAAAAAACCATCTTGCATATGACTCGTGAATTCCTCTATTGTCCATACAGTGGAAGAATCATGTTCCACACCGTGCAATAACGCCTGTTCCATCGACAGAGGAGGCGAATCCTGTTTAACATGTCTGGACAGTGAATATTCCGCCGACACAGAAGGGAAAATTTCGTCGTTCAAACTCGCTTTTCAAACATGGGCTGGGAAGGAAGGTGAACCCCAATGGAGATAAAAAACGGGTGGGAGATGGGGGGGGGGTTGGCAAAACGACTTCGGCAATTTCGCAGGGACGTTGAACCCAGTAGGGAAGTTGAGGGACGGTTTTCGTCACCCTCCATCTAACCTCATAATATTTTTTATGGTCAATTAAAGACTAATTTGTGTAGTAATATTTCTCTCAAATTAAACTTCAATTTTTTTCGTCACGATAAAATGAATAAAGTTTCTACCCGCAACAATTTGTGGACCGGGGGTCGTGCGTGTGCACTGGGTGCGTGCCTGCGCTCACTGCTCCCGGCGCCCGTTCTGCACCCACGGTCGGTGTTTCTTCGGGAGAAGCGTACCTGGCAGTACTCTGCGACTGCCTCTACGCTCCGCAATTTTCGGCCCTCCATTCTGTCGTTCCTTTTGCCCGCAACAATTTGTGGACCGGGGGTCGTGCGCGTGTACTGGGTGCGTGCCTGCGCTCACTGCTCCCGACGCCCGTTCTGCACCCACGGTCGGTGTTTCTACGGAAGAAGCGTACCTGGCAGTACTCTGCGACTGCCTCTACGCTCTGAAATTTTCGCCTCTCCATTCTGTCGTTCCTTTTGCCCGCAAAAATTCGTGGACCGGGGGTCGTGCGCGTGCACTAGGTGCGTGCCTGCGCTCACTGCTCCCGACGCCCGTTCTACACCCACGGTCGGTGTTTCTTCGGGAGAAGCGTACCTGGCAGTACTCTGCAACTGCCTCTACGCTCCGCAATTTTCGCCTCTCCATTCTGTCGTTCCTTTTGCCCGCAACAATTCGTGGACCGGGGGTCGTGCGCGTGCACTGGGTGCGTGCCTGCGCTCACTGCTCCCGACGCCCGTTCTGCACCGACGGTCGTTGTTTCTTCGGGAAAAGCGTACCTGGCAGTACTCTGCAACTGCCTCTACGCTCCGCAATTTTCGCCTCTCCATTCTGTCGTTCCTTTTGCCCACAACAATTCGTGGACCGGGGGTCGTGCGCGTGCACTGGGTGCGTGCCTGCGCTCACTGCTCCCGACGCCCGTTCTGCACCCACGGTCGGTGTTTCTTCGGGAGAAGCATACCTGGCAGTACTCTGCAACTGCCTCTACGCTCCGCAATTTTCACCTTTCCATTCTGTCGTTCCTTTTGCCCGCAACAATTTGTGGACCGGGGGTCGTGCGCGTGCACTGGGTGCGTGCCTGCGCTCACTGCTCCCGACGCCCATTCTGCACCCACGGTCGGTGTTTCTTCGGGAGAAGCATACCTGGCAGTACTTTGCGACTGCCTCTACGCTCCGCAATTTTCGCCTCTCCATTCTGTCGTTCCTTTTGCACGCAACAATTCGTGGACCGGGAGTCGTGCGCGTGCACTGGGTGCGTGCCTGCGCTCACTGCTCCCGACGCCCGTTCTGCACCCACAGTCGGTGTTTCTTCGGGAGAAGTGTACCTGGCAGTACTCTGCGACTGCCTCTACGCTCCGCAATTTTCGTCTCTCCATTCTGTCGTTCCTTTTGCCCGCAACGATTCGTGGACCGGGGGTCGTGCGCGTGCACTGGGTGCGTGCCTGCGCTCACTGCTCCCGACGCCCGTTCTGCACCCACGGTCGGTGTTTCTTCGGGAGAAG
>SZWC01006910.1:5678-31925 GCA_023375785.1 Penium margaritaceum | reverse complement strand
GCCTCTCCATTCTGTCGTTCCTTTTGCCCGCAACAATTCGTGGACCGGGGGTCGTGCGCGTGCACTGGGTGCGTGCCTGCGCTCACTGCTCCCGACGCCCGTTCTGCACCCACGGTCGGTGTTTCTTCGGGAGAAGTGTACCTGGCAGTACTCTGCGACTACCTTTACGCTCCGCAATTTTCGTCTCTCCATTCTGTCGTTCCTTTTGCCTGTAACGATTCGTGGACCGGGGGTCGTGCGCGTGCACTGGGTGCGTGCCTGCAATCACTGCTCCTGACGCCCGTTCTGCACCCACGGTCGGTGTTTCTTCGGGAGAAGCGTACCTGGTAGTACTCTGCGACTGCCTCTACGCTCCGTAATTTTCGGCTCTCCATTCTGTCGTTCTTTTTGCCCGCAACAATTCGTGGACCGGGGGTCGTGCGCGTGCACTGGGTGCGTGCCTGCGCTCACTGCTCCCGATGCCCGTTCTGCAACCACGGTCGGTGTTTCTTCGGGAGAAGCATACCTGGCAGTACTGTGCGACTGCCTCTACGCTCCGCAATTTTTGCCTCTCCATTCTTTGGTTCCTTTTGCCCGCAACAATTCGTGGACCGGAGGTCGTGCGCGTGCACTGGGTGCGTGCTTGCGCTCACAGCTCCCGACGCCCGTTCTGCACCCACGGTCGGTGTTTCTTCGCTAGAAGCGTACCTGGCAGTACTCTACGACTGCCTCTACGCTCCGCAATTTTCACCTCTCCATTCTGTCGATCCTTTTGCCCGCAACAATTCGTGGACTGGGGGTCGTGCGCGTGCACTGGGTGCGTGCCTTCGCTCACTACTTTCGACGCCCATTCTGCATCCACGGTCGGTGTTTCTTCGGGAGAAGCATACCTGGCAGTACTCTGTGATTGCCTCTACGCTCCGCAATTTTCGCCTCTCCATTCTGTAATTCCTTTTGCTTGCAACAATTCGTGGACCGGGGGTCGTGCGCGTGCACTGGGTACGTGCCTGCGCTCACTGCTACCGACGCCTGTTCTGCACCCACGGTCGGTGTTCCTTCGGGAGAAGTGTACCTAGCAGTACTCTGCGACTGCCTCTACGCTCCACAATTTTCGCCTCTCCATTCTGTCGTTCCTTTTGCCCGCAACAATTCGTGGACCGGGGGTCGTGCGCGTGCACTGGATGCGTGCCTTCGCTCACTGCTCCCGACGCCCGTTCTGCACACACGGTCGGTGTTTCTTCGGGAGAAGCATACCCGGCAGTACTCTGCGATTGCCTCTACGCTCCATAATTTTTGCCTCTCCATTCCGTCGTTCCTTTTGCCCGCAACAATTCGTGGAATGGGGGTCGTGCGCGTGCACTGGGTGCGTGCCTGCGCTCACTGCTCCCGACGCCCGTTCTGCACCCACGGTCGGTGTTTCTTCAGGAGAAGCGTATCTGGCAATACTATGCAACTGCCTCTACGCTCCGCAATTTTCGCCTCTCCATTCTGTCGTTCCTTTTGCCCACAACAATTCGTGGACCGGGGGTCATGCGCGTGCACTGGGTGCGTGCCTGCGCTCACTGCTCCCGACGCCCGTTCTGCACCCACGGTCATTGTTTCTTCGGAAGAAGCGTACCTGGCAATACTCTGCGACTGCCTCTACGCTCTGCAATTTTCGGCTCTCCATTCTGTCGTTCCTTTTGCCCACAACAATTCGTGGACCGGGGGTCGTGCGTGTGCACTGGGTGCGTGCCTGCGCTCACTGCTCCCGACGCCCGTTCTGCACCCACGGTCGGTGTTTCTACAGAAGAAGCATACCTGGCAGTACTCTGCGACTGCCTCTACGCTCCAAAATGTTCTCCTCTCCATTCTGTCGTTCCTTTTGCCCGCAACAATTCGTGCACCGGGGGTCGTGCGCGTGCACTGGGTGCGTGCCTGCGCTCACTGCTCCCGACGCCCGTTCTGCACCCACGGTCGGTGTTTCTTCGGGAGAAGCGTAGCTGGCAGTACTCTGCGACTGCCTCTACGCTCCGCAATTTTTGCCTCTCCATTCTGTTGTTCCTTTTGCCCGCAACAATTCGTGGACCAGGGGTCGTGCGCGTGCACTGGGTGCGTGCCTGCGCTCACTGCTCCCGACGCCCGTTCTGCACCCACGGTTGTTGTTTCTTCGAGAGAAGCGTACCTGGCAGTACTCTGCGACTGCCTCTACGCTCCGCAATTTTCGCCTCTCCATTCTGTCGTTCCTTTTGCCCGAAACAATTCGTGGACCAGGGGTCCTGCGCGTGCACTGGGTGCGTGCCTGCGCTCATTGCTCCCGACGCCAGTTCTGCACCCACGGTCGGTGTTTCTTCGGGAGAAGCGTACCTGGCAGTACTTTGCAACTGCCTCTACGCTCTGCAATTTTTGCCTCTCCATTCTGTCGTTCCATTTGCAAGCAACAATTCGTGGACCGGGGGTCGTTCGCGTGCACTGGGTGCGTGCCTGCGCTCACTGCTCCCGACGCCCGTTCTGCACCCACGGTCGGTGTTTCTTCAGGAGAAGCATACCTGGCAGTACTTTGTGACTGCCTCTAGGCTCCGCAATTTTCGCCTCTCCATTTTGTTGTTCCTTTTGCCCACAACAATTTGTGGACTGGGGGTCGTGCGCGTGCATTGGGTGTGTGCCTTCGCTCACTGCTCCCGTCGTCCATTCTGCATCCACGGTCGGTGTTTCTTCGGGAGAAGCATACCTGGCATTACTCTGCGACTGCCTCTACGCTTCGCAATTTTCGCCTCTCCATTCTGTAATTCCTTTTCCTTGCAACAATTCGTGGACCGGGGGTCGTGCACATGCACTGGGTGCGTGCCTGCGCTCACTGCTCCCGACGCCCGTTCTGCACCCACTGTCGGTGTTTCTTCGGGAGAAGCATACCTGGCAGTACTGTGTGACTGCCTCTACGCTCCGCAATTTCCGCCTCTCCACTCTGTCGTTCCTTTTGCCCGCAACAATTCGTGGACCTGGGGTCGTGCGCGTGCACTGGGCGCGTGCCTGCGCTCACTACTCCCGACGCCTGTTCTGCACCCACGGTCGGTGTTTCTTTGGAAGAAGTGTACCTAGCAGTACTTTGCGACTGCCTCTACGCTCCACAATTTTCGACTCTCCATTCTGTCGTTCCTTTTGCCCGCAACAATTCAAGGACCGGGGGTCGTGCGCGTGCACTTGATGCGTGCCTTCGCTCACTGCTCCCGACGCCCGTTCTGCACCCACGGTCGGTGTTGCTTCGGGAGAAGCATACCTGGCAGTACTCTGCGACTGCCTCTACGCTCCACAATTTTCGCCTCTCCATTCTGTTGTTCCTTTTGCCCGCAACAATTCGTGGAATGAGGGTCGTGCGCGTGTACTGGGTGCGTGCCTGTGCTCACTGCCTTGACGCCCGTTCTGCACCCATGGTCGGTGTTTCTTCGGGAGAAGCGTACCTGGCAGTACTTTGCAACTGCCTCTACACTCCGCAATTTTCACCTCTCCATTCTGTCGTTCCTTTTGCCCGCAACAATTCAAGGACCGGGGGTCGTGCGCGTGCACTGGGTGCGTGCCTGCACTCACTGCTCCCGACGCACGTTCTGCACTCACGGTCGTTGTTTCTTCGGAAGAAGCGTACCTGGCAGTACTCTGCAACTGCCTCTACGCTCCGAAATTTTCGCCTCTCCATTCTGTCGTTCCTTTTGCCCGCAACAATTTGTGGACCGGGGGTCGTGCGCGTGCATTGGGTGCGTGCCTTTGCTCACTGCTCCCGACGCCCGTTCTGCACCCACGGTCGGTGTTTCTTCGGGAGAAGCGTACCTGGCAGTACTCTGCGACTGCCTCTACGCTCCGCAATTTTCGCCTCTCCATTCTGTCGTTCCTTTTGCCCGCAACAATTCGTGGACCGGGGGTCGTGCGCGTGCACTGGGTGCGTGCCTGCGCTCACTGCTCCCGACACCCGTTCTGCACCCACGGTCGTTGTTTCTTCGAGAGAAGCGTACCTGGCAGTACTCTGCAACTGCCTCTACGCTCCGCAATTTTTGCCTCTCCATTCTGTCGTTCCTTTTGCCCGCAACAATTCGTGGACCAGGGGTCGTGTGCGTGCATTGGGTGCGTGCCTTCGCTCACTACTTCCGACGCCCATTCTGCATCCACGGTCGGTGTTTCTTCGGGAGAAGCATACCTGGCAGTACTCTGCGACTGCCTCTACGCTCCGCAATTTTCGCCTCTGCATTCTGTAATTCCTTTTGCTTGCAACAATTCGTGGACCGGGGGTCGTGCGCGTGCACTGGGTGCGTGCCTGCGCTCACTGCTCCCGACGCCCGTTCTGCACCCACGGTCGGTGTTTCTTCAAGAGAAGCGTACTTGGCTGTACTCTGCGACTGCCTCTACGCTCCGCAGTTTTCGCCTCTCCATTTTGTCGTTCCTTTTGCCCGCAACAATTCGTGGACCGGGGGTCGTGCGTATGCACTGGGTGCGTGCCTGTGCTCATTGCTCCCTACGCCCGTTCTGCACCCACGGTCGGTGTTTCTTCGGGAGAAGCGTACCTGGCAGTACTCTACGAATGCCTCTACGCTCCGCAATTTTTGCCTCTCCATTCTGTCGCTCCTTTTGCCCACAACAATTCGTGCACCGGGGGTCGTGCGCGTGCACTGGGTGCGTGCCTGCGCTCACTGCTCCCGACGCTCGTTCTGCACCCACTGTCCTTGTTTCTTCGGGAGAAGCATACCTGGCAGTACTCTGTGACTGCCTCTACGCTCTGCAATTTTCGCCTCTCCATTCTGTCGTTCCTTTTGCCCGCAACAATTCGTGGATCGGGGGTCGTGCGCGTGCATTGGGTGCGTGCCTGCACTCATTGCTACCGACGCCTGTTCTGCACCCACGGTCGGTGTTTCTTCGGGAGAAGCGTACCTGGCAGTACTCTGCAACTGCCTCTACACTCCGCAATTTTCACCTCTCTATTCTGTCGTTCCTTTTGCCCGCAACAATTCGTGGACCGGGGGTCGTGCGCGTGCACTGGGTGCGTGCCTGCGCTCACTGCTCCCGACGCACGTTCTGCACTCACAGTCGTTGTTTCTTCGGAAGAAGCATACCTGGCAGTACTCTGCAACTGCCTCTACGCTCCGAAATTTTCGCCTCTCCATTCTGTCGTTCCTTTTGCCCGCAACAATTTGTGGACCGGGGGTCGTGCGCGTGCACTGGTTGCGTGCCTTTGCTCACTGCTCCCGACGCCCGTTCTGCACCCACGGTCGGTGTTTCTTCGGGAGAAGCGTACCTGGCAGTACTCTGCGACTGCCTCTACGCTCCGCAATTTTCGCCTCTCCATTCTGTCGTTCCTTTTGCCCGCAACAATTCGTGGACCGGGGGTCGTGCGCGTGCACTGGATGCGTGCCTGCGCTCACTACTCCCGACGCCCGTTCTGCACCCACGGTCGGTGTTTCTTCAAGAGAAGCGTACTTGGCTGTACTCTGTGACTGCCTCTACGCTCCGCAATTTTCGCCTCTCCATTTTGTCGTTCCTTTTGCCCGCAACAATTCGTGGACCGGGGGTCGTGCGCGTGCACTGGGTGCGTGCCTGCGCTCACTGCTCCCGACGCCCGTTCTGCACCCACGGTCGGTGTTTCTTCAAGAGAAGCGTACTTGGCTGTACTCTGCGACTGCCTCTACGCTCCGCAATTTTCGCCTCTCCATTTTGTCGTTCCTTTTGCCCGCAACAATTCGTGGACCGGGGGTCGTGCGTATGCACTGGGTGCGTGCCTGCACTCATTGCTCCCGACGCCCGTTCTGCACCCACGGTCGGTGTTTCTTCGGGAGAAGCGTACCTGGCAGTACTCTACAACTGCCTCTACGCTCCGCAATTTTTGCCTCTCCATTCTGTCGCTCCTTTTGCCCACAACAATTCGTGGACCGGGGGTCGTGCGCGTGCACTGGGTGCGTGCCTGCGCTCACTGCTCCCGACACCCGTTCTGCACCCACTGTCCTTGTTTCTTCGGGAGAAGCATACCTGGCAGTACTCTGTGACTGCCTCTACGCTCTGCAATTTTCGCCTCTCCATTCTGTCGTTCCTTTTGCCCGCAACAATTCGTGGATCGGGGGTCGTGCGCGTGCACTGGGTGCGTGCCTGCGCTCACTGCTACCGACGCCTGTTCTGCACCCACGGTCGGTGTTTCTTCGGGAGAAGTGTACCTAGCAATACTCTGCGACTGCCTCTACGCTCCACAATTTTTGCCTCTCCATTCTGTCGTTCCTTTTGCCCGCAACAATTCGTGGACCGGGGGTCGTGCGCGTGCACTGGATGCGTGCCTGCGCTCACTGCTCCCGACGCCCGTTCTGCACCCACGGTCGGTGTTTCTTCGGGAGAAGCATACCAGGCAGTACTCTGCAACTGCCTCTACGCTCCACAATTTTTGCCTCTCCATTCTGTCATTCCTTTTGCTCGCAACAATTCGTGGAGCAGGGGTCGTGCGCGTGCACTGGGTGCGTGCCTGCGCTCACTGCTCCCGACGCCCGTTCTGCTCCCACAGTCGGTGTTTCTTCAGGAGAAGCGTATCTGGCAGTACTCTGCAACTGCCTCTACGCTCCGCAATTTTCGCCTCTCCATTCTGTCGTTTCTTTTGCCCACAAAAATTCGTGGACCGCGGGTCGTGCGCATGCACTGGGTGCGTGCCTGCGCTCACTGCTCCCGACGCCCGTTCTGCACCCACGGTCATTGTTTCTTAGGAAGAAGCGTACTTGGCAATACTCTGCGACTGCCTCTACGCTCTGCAATTTTCGGCTCTCCATTCTGTTGTTCCTTTTGCCCGCAACAATTCGTGGACCGGGGGTCGTGCATGTGCACTGGGTGCGTGCCTGCGCTCACTGCTCCCGACGCCCGTTCTGCACCCACGGTCGGTGTTTCTACAGAAGAAGCGTACCTGGCAGTACTCTGCGACTGCCTCTAAGCTCCAAAATTTTCGCCTCTCCATTCTGTCGTTCCTTTTGCCCGCAACAATTCGTGCACCGGGGGTCGTGCGCGTGCACTGGGTGCGTGCCTGCGCTCACTGCTCCCGACGCCCGTTCTGCACCCACGATCGGTGTTTCATCGGGAGAAGCGTACCTGGCAGTACTCTGCGACTGCCTCTACGCTCCGCAATTTTTGCCTCTCCATTCTGTTGTTCCTTTTGCCCGCAACAATTCGTGGACCAGGGGTCGTGCGCGTGCACTCGGTGCGTGCCTGCCCTCACTGCTCCCGACGCCCGTTCTGCACCCACGGTTGTTGTTTCTTCGAGAGAAGCGTAACTGGCAGTACTCTGCGACTGCCTCTACGCTCCGCAATTTTCGCCTCTCCATTCTGTCGTTCCTTTTGCCCGCAACAATTCGTGGACCGGGGGTCGTGCGCGTGCACTGGGAGCGTGCCTGCGCTCATTGCTCGCGACGCCAGTTCTGCACCCACGGTCGGTGTTTCTTCGGGAGAAGCGTACCTGGCAGTACTTTGCAACTGCCTCTACGCTCTGCAATTTTCGTCTCTCCATTCTGTCGTTCCTTTTGCCCGCAACAATTCGTGGACCGGGGGTCGTGCGCGTGCACTGGGTGCGTGCCTGCGCTCACTGCTCCCGACGCCCGTTCTGCACCCACGGTCGGTGTTTCTTCAGGAGAAGCATACCTGGCAGTACTCTGCGACTGCCTCTACGCTCCGCAATTTTTGCCTCTACATTCTGTTGTTCCTTTTGCCCACAACAATTTGTGGACTGGGGGTCGTGCGCGTGCACTGGGTGTGTGCCTTCGCTCACTGCTCCCGACGTCCATTCTGCATCCACGGTCGGTGTTTCTTCGGGAGAAGCATACCTGGCATTACTCTGCGACTTCCTCTACACTCCACAATTTTCGCCTCTCCATTCTGTAATTCCTTTTCCTTGCAACAATTCGTGGACCGGAGGTCGTGCGCATGCACTGGGTGCGTGCCTGCGCTCACTGCTCCCGACGCCCGTTCTGCACCCACTATCGGTGTTTCTTCAGGAGAAGCATACCTGGCAGTACTGTGTGACTGCCTCTACGCTCCGCAATTTCCGCCTCTCCATTCTGTCGTTCCTTTTGCCCGCAACAATTCGTGGACCTGGAGTCGTGCGCGTGCACTGGGTGCGTGCCTACGTTCACTACTCCCGACGCCTGTTCTGCACCCATGGTCGGTGTTTCTTTGCAAGAAGTGTACCTAGCAGTACTCTGCGACTGCCTCTACGCTCCACAATTTTCGCCTCTCCATTCTGTCGTTCCTTTTGCCCGCAACAATTCAAGGACCGGGGGTCGTGCGCGTGCACTGGATGCGTGCCTTCGCTCACTGCTCCCGACGCCCGTTCTGCACCCACGGTCGGTGTTTCTTCTGGAGAAGCATACATGGCAGTACTCTGCGACTGCCTCTACGCTCCACAATTTTCGCCTCTCCATTCTGTCGTTCCTTTTGCCTGCAACAATTCGTGGAACGGGGGTCGTGTGCGTGCACTGGGTGCGTGCCTGAGCTCACTGCCTTGACGCCCGTTCTACACCCACGGTCGGTGTTTCTTTGGGAGAAGCGTACCTGGAAGTACTCTGCAACTGCCTCTACACTCCGCAATTTTCGCCTCTCCATTCTGTCGTTCCTTTTGCCCGCAACAATTCGTGGACTGGGGGTCGTGCGCGTGCACTGGGTGCGTGCCTACGCTCACTGCTCCCGACGCCCGTTCTGCACCCACGGTCGGTGTTTCTTCGGGAGAAGTGTACCTGGCAGTACTCTGCGACTGCCTCTACGCTCCACAATTTTCGCCTCTCCATTCTGTTGTTCCTTTTGCCCGCAACAATTCGTGGACCGGGGGTCGTGCGCGTGCACTGGGTGCATGCCTGCGCTCACTGCTCCCGACGCCCGTTCTGCACCCATGGTCGGTGTTTCTTCGGGAGAAGCGTACCTGGCAATACTCTGCGACTGCCTCTACGCTCCGCAATTTTCGTCTGTCCATTCTGTCGTTCCTTTTGCCCGCAACGATTCGTGGAACGGGGGTCGTGCGCGTGCACTGGGTGCGTGCCTGCGCTCACTGCTTCCGACGCCCGTTCTGCACCCACGGTCGGTGTTTCTTCGGAAGAAGCGTACCTGGAAGTACTCTGCAACTGCCTCTACGCTCCGCAATTTTGGCCTCTCCATTCTGTCGCTCCTTTTGCCCACAACAATTCGTGGACCGGGGGTCGTGCGCGTGCACTGGGTGCGTGCCTGCGCTCACTGCTCACGACGCCCGTTCTGCACCCACGGTCTGTGTTTCTTCGGGAGAAGCGTACCTGGCAGTACTCTGCGACTGCCTCTACGCTCCGCAACTTTTGGCTCTCCATTCTGTCGTTCCTTTTGCCCGCAACAATTCGTGCATCGGGGGTCGTGCGCGTGCACTGGGTGCATGCCTGCGCTCACTGCTCCCGATGCCCGTTCTGCAACCACGGTCAGTGTTTCTTCGGGAGAAGCATACCTGGCAGTACTGTGCGACTGCCTCTACGCTCCGCAATTTTCGCCTCTCCATTTTGTCGTTCCTTTTGCCCGCAACAATTCGTGGACCGGGGGTCGTGCGCGTGCACTGGGTGCGTGCTTGCGCTCACAGCTCCCGGCGCCCGTTCTGCACCCACGATCGGTGTTTCTTCGCGAGAAGCGTACCTAGCAATACTCTACGACTGCCTCTACGCTCCGCAAATTTCGCCTCTCCATTTTGTCGATCCTTTTGCCCGCAACAATTCGTGGACCGGGGGTCGTGCGCGTGCAATGGGTGCGTGCCTGCGCTCACTGCTCCCGACGCCCGTTCTGCACCCACGGTCGGTGTTTTTTCGGGAGAAGCATACCTGGAAGTACTCTGCGACTGCCTCTACGCTCCGCAATTTTTGCCTCTCCATTCTGTTGTTCCTTTTGCTCACAACAATTCATGGACCGAGGTTCGTGCGCGTGCACGGGGTGCGTGCCTTCGCTCACTGCTCCCGACGCCCATTCTGCATCCACGGTCGGTGTTTCTTCGGGAGAAGCGTACTCGGCAGTACTCTGCGACTGCCTCTACACTTCGCAATTTTCGCCTATCCATTCTGTAATTCCTTTTGCCCACAACAATTCGTGGACCGGGGGTCGTGCGCGTGCACTGGGTGCGTGCCTGCGCTCACTGCTCCCGACGCCCGTTCTGCACCCACGGTCGGTGTTTCTTCAGGAGAAGCATACCTGGCAGTACTCTGCAACTGCCTCTACGCTCCGCAATTTTCGCCTCTCCATTCTGTCGTTCCTTTTGCCCGCAACAATTTGTGGACCGGGAGTCGTGCGCGTGCACTGGGTGCGTGCCTGTGCTCACTGCTCCCGACGCCCGTTCTGCACCCACGGTCGGTGTTTCTTCAAGAGAAGTGTACCTGACAGTACTCTGCGTCTGCCTCTACGCTCCACAATTTTCGCCTCTCCATTCTGTTGTTCCTTTTGCTCGCAACGATTCGTGGAACGGGGGTCGTGCGCGTGCACTGGGTGCGTGCCTGCGCTCAGTGCTCCCGACGCCCGTTCTGCACCCACGGTCGGTGTTTCTTCGGAAGAAGCGTACCTGGCAGTACTCTGCAACTGCCTCTACGCTCCGCAATTTTGGCCTCTCCATTCTGTCGTTCCTTTTGCCCGCAACAATTCGTGGACCGGGGGTCGTGCGCGTGCACTGGGTGCATGCCTGCGCTCACTACTCCCGATGCCCGTTCTGCAACCATGGTCAGTGTTTCTTCAAGAGAAGCATACCTAGCAGTACTGTGCGACTGCCTCTACGCTCCGCAATTTTCGCCTCTCCATTCTGTCGTTCCTTTTGCCCGCAACAATTCGTGGACCGGGGGTCGTGCGCATGCACTGGGTGCGTGCTTGCGCTCACAGCTCCCGACACCCGTTCTGCACCCACGGTCGGTGTTTCTTTGCGAGAAGCATACCTGGCAATACTCTACGACTGCCTCTACGCTCCGCAATTTTCGCCTCTCCATTCTGTTGATCCTTTTGCCCGCAACAATTCGTGGACCAAGGGTCGTGCGCGTGCACTGGGTGCGTGCCTTCGCTCACTGCTCCCGACGCCCATTCTGCATCCACGGTCGGTGTTTCTTCGGGAGAAGTGTACTTGGCAGTACTCTGCGACTGCCTCTACGCTCCGCAATTATTGCCTCTCGATTCTGTCGTTCCTTTTGCCCGCAACAATTCGTGGACCGGGGGTCGTGCGCGTGCACTGGGTGCGTGCCTGCGCTCACTGCTCCCGATGCTCGTTCTGCACCCACTGTCGGTGTTTCTTCGGGAGAAGCATACCTGGCAGGACTCTGTGGCTGCCTCTACGCTGTGCAATTTTGGCCTCTCCATTATGTCGTTCCTTTTGCCCGCAACAATTCGTGGACCGGGGGTCGTGCGCGTGCACTGGGTGCGTGCCTGCGCTCATTGCTCCCGACTCCTGTTCTGCACCCACGGTCGGTGTCTCTTCGGGAGAAGTGTACCTAGCAGTACTCTGCGACTGCCTCTACGCTCCACAATTTTCGCCTCTCCATTCGGTTGTTCCTTTTGCCCGCAACAATTCGTGGACCGGGGGTCGTGCGCGTGCACTGGGTGCGTGCCTGCGCTCACTGCTCCCGACGCCTGTTATGCACCCATGGTCGGTGTTTCTTCGGGAGAAGCGTACCTGGCAGTACTCTGCAATTGCCTCTACGCTCCGCAATTTTCGCCTCTCCATTCTGTCGTTCCTTTTGTCCGCAACAATTCATGGACCGGGGGTCGTGCGCGTGCACTGGGTGCGTGCCTGCGCTCACTGCTCTTGACGCCCGTTGTGCACCCACGGTCGGTGTTTCTTCAAAAGAAGCATACCTGGCAGTACTCTGGGACTGCCTCTACGCTCCGCAATTTTCGCCTCTCCATTCTGTCGTTCCTTTTGCCCGCAACAATTCGTGGACCGGGGGTCGTGCGCGTTTACTGGGTGCGTGCTTGCGCTCACTGCTCCCGATGCCCGTTCTGCAACCACGGTCGGTGTTTCTTCGGGAGAAGCATACCTGGCAGTACTGTGCGACTGCCTCTACGCTCCGCAATTTTCGCCTCTCCATTCTGTCGTTCCTTTTGCCCGCAACAATTCGTGGACCGGGGGTCGTGCGCGTGCACTGGGTGCGTGCCTTCGCTCACTGCTCCCGACGCCCATTCCGCATCCACGGTCGGTGTTTCTTCAGGAGAAGCATACCTGGCAGTACTGTGCGACTGCCTCTACGCTCCGCAATTTTCGCCTCTCCATTCTGTCGTTCCTTTTGCCCGCAACAATTCGTGGACCGGGGGTCGTGCGCGTGCACTGGGTGCGTGCCTTCGCTCACTGCTCCCGACGCCCATTCCGCATCCACGGTCGGTGTTTCTTCAGGAGAAGCGTACCTGGCAGTACTCTGCGACTGCCTCTACGCTCCGCAATTTTTGCCTCTCCATTCCGTCATTCCTTTTGCCCGCAACAATTCGTGGACCGGGGGTCGTGCGCGTGCACTGGGTGCATGCCTGCGCTCACTGCTCCCGACGCCCATTCTGCATCCACGGTCGGTGTTTCTTCGGGAGAAGCGTACCTGGCAGTACTTTGCGACTGCCTCTACGCTCCGCAATTTTTGCCTCTCCATTCTGTCGTTCCTTTTGCCCGCAACAATTCGTGGACCGGGGGTCGTGCGCGTGCACTGGGTGCGTGCCTGCGCTCACTGCTCCCGACGCCCGTTCTGCACCCACGGTCGGTGTTTCTTCGGGAGAAGCGTACCTGGCAGTACTCTNCGACTGCCTCTACGCTCCGCAATTTTCGCCTCTCCATTCTGTCGTTCCTTTTGCCCGCAACAATTCGTGGACCGGGGGTCGTGCGCGTGCACTGGGTGCGTGCCTTCGCTCACTGCTCCCGACGCCCATTCTGCATCCACGGTCGGTGTTTCTTCGGGAGAAGCGTACCTGGCAGTACTTTGCGACTGCCTCTACGCTCCGCAATTTTTGCCTCTCCATTCTGTCGTTCCTTTTGCCCGCAACAATTCGTGGACCGGGGGTCGTGCGCGTGCACTGGGTGCGTGCCTGCGCTCACTGCTCCCGACGCCCGTTCTGCATCCACTATCGGTGTTTCTTCGGGAGAAGCATACCTGACAGTACTCTGCGACTGCCTCTACGCTCCGCAATTTTCGCCTCTCCATTCGGTCATTCCTTTTGCCCGCAACAATTCGTGGCCCGGGGGTCGTGCGCGTGCACTGGGTGCGTGCCTGCGCTCACTTCTCTCGACGCCCGTTCTGCACCCACGGTCGGTGTTTCTTCGGGACAAGCGTACCTGGAAGTACTCTGCAACTGCCTCTACGCTCCGCAATTTTCGCCTCTCCATTCTGTCGTTCCTTTTGCCCACAACAATTCGTGGACCAGGGGTCGTGCGCGTGCACTGGGTGCGTGCTTGCGCTCACTGCTCCCGACGCCCGTTCTGCACCCACGGTCGGTGTTTCTTCGGAAGAAGCGTACCTGGCAGTACTCTGGGACTGCCTCTACGCTCCGCGATTTTCGGCTCTCCATTCTTTCGTTCCTTTTGCCCGCAACAATTCGTGGACCGGGGATCGTGCGCGTGCACTGGGTGCGTGCCTGCG
Source organism: Penium margaritaceum (assembly GCA_023375785.1). Lineage (NCBI taxonomy): Eukaryota > Viridiplantae > Streptophyta > Zygnematophyceae > Desmidiales > Peniaceae > Penium > Penium margaritaceum. The sequence goes on along the minus strand of SZWC01006910.1, from coordinate 18,378 downwards.
CTCACTGCTCCCGACGCCTGTTCTGCACCCACGGTCGGTGTTTCTTTGGGAGAAGCATACCTGGCAGTACTCTGCACCCTGCCTCTACGCTCCGCAATTTTCGCCTCTCCATTCTGTTGTTCCTTTTGCCCGGAACAATTTGTGGACCGGGGGTCGTGCACGTGCACTGGGTGCGTGCCTTCGCTCACTGCTCCCGACGCCCATTCTGCATCCACGGTCAGTGTTTCTTCGGGAGAAGCGAACCTGGCAGTACCTTGCGACTTCCTCTACACTCCGCAATATTCGCCTCTCCATTCTGTCATTCCTTTTTCCCGCAACAATTCGTGGACCGGGGGTCGTGCGCGTGCACTGGGTGCGTGCCTGCGCTCATTGCTCCCGACGCCCGTTCTGCACCTACGGTCGGTGTTTCTTCTGGAGAAGCGTACCTGGCAGTACTCTACGACTGCCTCTACGCTCCACAATTTTCGCCTCTCCATTCTGTCGTTCCTTTTGCCCGCAACAATTCATGGACCGGGGGTCGTGCGCGTGCACTGGGTGCGTGCCTGCGCTCACTGCTCCCGACGCCCGTTCTGCACTCACTGTCGGTGTTTCTTCGGGAGAAGCATACCTGGCAGTACTTTGCGATTGCCTCTACGCTCCACAATTTTTGCCTCTCCATTCTGTCGTTCCTTTTGCCCGCAACAATTCGTGGACTGGGGGTCGTGCGCGTGCACTGGGTGCGTGCCTGCGCTCACTGCTCCCGACGCCCGTTCTGCACTCACGGTCGGTGTTTCTTCGAAAGAAGTGTACCTGGCAGTACTTTGTGACTGCCTCTACGCTCCACCATTTTCGCCTCTCCATTCTGTCGTTCCCTTTGCCCGCAACAATTCGTGGACCGGGGGTCGTGCGCGTGCACTGGGTGCGTGCCTGCGCTCACTGCTCCCGACGCCTGTTCTGCACCCACGGTCGGTGTTTCTTCGGGAGAAGCATACCTGGCAGTTCTCTGCGACTGCCTCTACGCTCCACAATATTCGCCTCTCCTTTCTGTCGTTCCTTTTGCCCGCAACAATTCGTCGAACGGGGGTCGTGCGCATGCACTGGGTGCGTGCCTGCGCTCACTGCTCCCGACGCCTGTTCTGCACCCACGGTCGGTGTTTCTTCGGGAGAAGCGTACCTGGCAGTACTCTACGACTGCCTCTATGTTCTGTAATTTTGGCCTCTCCATTCTGTCGTTCCTTTTGCCCGCAACAGTTCGTGGACCAGGGGTCGTGCGCGTGCACTGGGTGCGTGCCTGCGCTCACTGCTCCCAACGCCCGTTCTGCACCCACGGTCGGTGTTTCTTCGGGAGAAGCATACCTGGCAATACTCTGTGACTGCCTCTACGCTCCGCAATTTTTGCCTCTCCATTCTGTTGTTCCTTTTGCCCGCAAAAATTCATGGAACGGGGGTCGTGCGCGTGCACTGGGTGCGTGCCTTCACTCACTGCTCCCGACGCCCATTCTGCATCCACGGTCGGTGTTTCTTCGGGAGAAGCGTACCTGGCAGTACTTTGCCACTGCCTCTACGCTCCGCAATTTTCGCCTCTCCATTCAGTCGTTCCTTTTGCCTGCAACAATTTGTGGACCGGGGGTCGTGCGCGTGCACTGGGTGCGTGCCTGCGCTCACTGCTCCCGACGCCCGTTCTGCATCCACTGTCGGTGTATCTTCAGGAGAAGCATACCTGGCAGTACTCTGCGACTGCCTCTACGCTCCGCAATTTTCGCCTCTCCATTCGGTCGTTCCTTTTGCCCGCAACAATTCGTGGACCGGGGGTCGTGCGTGTGCACTGGGTGCGTGCCTGCGCTCACTGCTCTCGACGCCCGTTCTGCACCCACGGTCGGTGTTTCTTCGGGAGAAGCATACCTGGCAGTACTCTACGACTGCCTCTACGCTCCGCAATTTTCGCCTCTCCATTTTGTTGTTCCTTTTGCCCGCAACAATTTGTGGACCGGGGGTCGTGCGCGTGCACTGGGTGCGTGCCTTCGCTCACTGCTCCCAACGCCCATTCTGCATCCACGGTCGGTGTTTCTTTGGGAGAAGCGTACCTGGCAGTACTCTGCGACTACGTCTACACTCCGCAATTTTCGCCTCTCCATTCTGTCATTCCTTTTTCCCGCAACAATTCGTGGACCGGGGGTCGTGCGCATGCACTGGGTGCGTGCCTGCGCTCATTGCTCCCCACGCCCGTTCTGCACCCACGGTCGGTGTTTCTTCTGGAGAAGCGTACCTGGCAGTACTCTACGACTGCTTCTACGCTCCACAATTTTCGCCTCTCCATTCTGTCGTTCCTTTTGCCCGCAACAATTCATGGACCGGGGGTCGTGCGCGTGCACTGGGTGCGTGCCTGCGCTCACTGCTCCCGACGCCCGTTCTGCTTTCACTGTCGGTGTTTCTTCGGGAGAAGCATACCTAGGAGTACCATGCGATTGCCTCTACGCTCCGCAATTTTCGCCTCTCCATTCTGTCATTCCTTTTGCCCGCAACAATTCGTGGACCGGGGGTCGTGCGCGTGCACCGGGTGCGTGCCTGCGCTCACTGCTCCCGACGCCCGTTCTGCACTCACGGTCGGTGTTTCTTCGAAAGAATTGTACCTGGCAGTACTTTGCGACTGCCTCTACGCTCCACCATTTTCGCCTCTCCATTCTGTCGTTCCTTTTGCCCGCAACAATTCGTGGACCGGGGGTCGTGCGCGTGCACTGGGTGCGTGCCTGCGCTCACTGTTCCCGACGCCTGTTCTGCACCCACGGTCGGTGTTTCTTCGGGAGTAGCATACCTGGCAGTTCTCTGAGACTGCCTCTACGCTCCACAATATTCGCCTCTCCATTCTGTCGTTCCTTTTGCCCGCAACAATTCGTGGAACGGGGGTCGTGCGCATGCACTTAGTGCGTGCCTGCGCTCACTGCTCCCGACGCCCGTTCTGCAACCACGGTCGGTGTTTCTTCGGGAGAAGCGTACCTGGCAGTACTCTGCAACTGCCTCTACGCTTCGCAATTTTCACCTCTCCATTCTTTCGTTCCTTTTGCCCGCAACAATTCGTGGACTGGGGGTCGTGCGCGTGCACTGGGTGCGTGCCTGCGCTCACTACTCCCAACGCCCGTTCTGCATCCACGGTCGGTTTTTCTTCGGGAGAAGCGTACCTGGCAGTACTCTGCGAGTGCCTCTATGCTCCACAGGTTTCGGCTCTCCATTCTGTAGTTCCTTTTGCCCGCAAAAATTCGTGGACCGGGGGTCGTGCGCGTGCACTGGGTGCGTGCCTGCGCTCACTGCTCCGGATGCCCGTTCTGCAACCACGGTCGGTGTTTCTTCGGGAGAAGCATACCTGGCAGTACTGTGCGACTGCCTCTACGCTCCGCAATTTTCGCCTCTCCATTCTGTCATTCCTTTTGCCCGCAACAATTCGTGGACCGGGGGTCGTGCGCGTGCACTGGGTGCGTGCTTGCGCTCACTGCTCCCGACGCCCGTTCTGCACCCACGGTCGGTGTTTCTTCGGGAGAAGCGTACCCGGCAGTACTCTACAACTGCCTCTATGTTCCGCAATTTTGGCCTCTCCATTCTGTCGTTCCTTTTGCCCGCAACAGTTCGTGGATCGGGGGTCGTGCGCGTGCACTGGGTGCGTGCCTGCGCTCACTGCTCCTGACGCCCATTCTGCACCCACGGTAAGTGTTTCTTCGGGAGAAGCATACCTGGCAGTACTCTATGACTACCTCTACGCTCCGCAATTTTCGCCTCTCCATTCTGTTGTTCCTTTTGCCTGCAACAATTCGTGGACCGGGGGTTGTGCGCATGCACTGGGTGTGTGCCTTCGCTCACTGCTCCCGACGCCCATTTTGTATCCACGGTCGGTGTTTCTTCGGGAGAAGCGTACCTGGCAGTACTTTGCGACTGCCTCTACGCTTCGCAATTTTCGCCTCTCCATTCAGTCGCTCCTTTTTCCCACAACAATTCGTGGACCGGGGGTCGTGCGCGTGCACTGGGTGCGTGCCTGCGCTCACTGCTCCCGACGCCCGTTCTGCACCCACGGTCGGTGTTTCTTCGGAAGAAGCGTACCTGGCAGTACTCAAGGACTGCCTCTACGCTTCGCGTTTTTTGGCTCTCCATTCTGTCGTTCATTTTGCCCGCAACAATTCGTGGACCGGGGATCGTGCGCGTGCACTGGGTGCGTGCCTGCGCTCACTGCTCCCGATGCCCGTTCTGCAACCACGGTCGGTGTTTCTTCAGGAGAAGCATACCTGGCAGTACTGTGCGACTGCCTCTACGCTCCACAATTTTTGCCTCTCCATTCTGTTGTTTCTTTTTCCCGCAACAATTCGTGGACCGGGGGTCGTGTGCGTGCACTAGGTGCGTGCTTGCGCTCACAGCTCCTGACGCCCGTTCTGCACCCATGGTCGGTGTTTCTTCGGGAGAAGCGTACCTGGCAGTACTCTACGACTGCCTCTACGCTCCGCAATTTTCGCCTCTCCATTCTGTTGTTCCTTTTGCCCGCAACAATTCGTGGACCGGGGATCGTGCACGTGCCTGCGCTCACTGCTCCCGACGCCCGTTCTGCACCCACGGTCGGTGTTTCTTCGGGAGAAGCATACTTGGCAGTACTCTGCGACTGCCTCTACGCTCCGCAATTTTCGCCTCTCCATTCTGTTGTTCCTTTTGTCCGCAACAATTCGTGGACCGGGGGTCGTGCGCGTGCACTGGGTGCGTGCCTTTGCTCACTGCTCCCGACGCCCATTCTGCATCCACGGTCGGTGTTTCTTTGGGAGAAGCGTACCTCGCAGTACTCTGCAACTGCCTCTACGCTCCGCAATTTTCGCCTCTCCATTCTGTCATTCCTTTTGCCCGCAACAATTTGTGGACCGGGGGTCGTCCGCGTGCATTGGGTGCGTGCCTGCGCTCATTGCTCTCGACGCCCGTTCTGCACCCACGGTCGGTGTTTCGTCGGGAGAAGCGTACCTGGCAGTACTCTACGACTGCCTTTATGCTCCACAATTTTCGCCTCTCCATTCTGTCGTTCCTTTTGCCCGCAACAATTCGTGGACCGGGGGTCGTGCGCATGCACTGGGTGCGTGCCTGCGCTCACTACTCCCGACGCCCGTTCTGCACTCACGGTCGGTGTTTCTTCGAAAGAAGTGTACCTGGCAGTACTCTGCGACTGCCTCTACGCTCCACAATTTTCGCCTCTCCATTCTGTCGTTCCTTTTGCCCGCATCAATTCGTGGACCGGGGGTCGTCCGCGTGCACTGGGTGCGTGCCTGCGCTCACTGCTCCCGACGCCTGTTCTGCACCCACGATTGGTGTTTCTTTGGGAGAAGCATACCAGGCAGTTCTCTGCGACTGCCTCTACGCTCCACAATATTCGCCTCTCCATTCTGTCGTTCCTTTTGCCCGCAACAATTCATGGAACGGGGGTCGTGCGCATGCACAGGGTGCGTGCCTGCGCTCACTGCTCCCGACGCCCGTTCTGCACCCACGGTCGGTGTTTCTTCGGAAGAAGCGTACCTGGCAGTACTCTGCAACTGCCTCTACGCTTCGCAATTTTTGCCTCTCCATTCTTTCGTTCCTTTTGCCTGCAACAATTCGTGGACCGGGGGTCGTGCGCGTGCACTGGGTGCATGCCTGCGCTCACTGCTCCCAACGCACGTTCTGCATCCACGGCCGGTGTTTCTTCGGGAGAAGCGTACCTGGCAGTACTCTGCAACTACCTCTACGCTCCGCAATTTTCGGCTCTCCATTCGGTACTTCCTTTTGCCCGCAACAATTCGTGGACCGGGGGTCGTGCACGTGCATTGGGTGCGTGCTTGCGCTCACTGCTCCCGACGCCCGTTCTGCACCCACGGTCGGTGTTTCTTTGGGAGAAGCATACCTGGCACTACTCTACGACTGCCTCTATGTTCCGCAATTTTGGCCTCTCCATTCTGTCGTTCCTTTTGCCCGCAACAATTCGTGGACCGGGGGTCGTGCGCGTGCACTGGGTGCGTGCCTGCGCTCACTGCTCCCGACGCCCGTTCTGCACCCACGGTCGGTGTTTCTTCGGGAGAAGCATACCTGGCAGTACTCTGTGACTGCCTCTACGCTCCGCAATTTTTGCCTCTCCATTCTGTCGTTCCTTTTGCCTGCAACCATTCGTGGACCGGGGGTCGTGCGCGTGCACTGGGTGCGTGCCTGCGCTCACTGCTCCCGACGCCCGTTCTGCACCCACGGTCGGTGTTTCTTCGGGAGAAGCATACCTGGCAGTACTCTGTGACTGCCTCTACGCTCCGCAATTTTTGCCTCTCCATTCTGTTGTTCCTTTTGCCTGCAAAAATTCATGGAATGGAGCTCGTGCGCGTGCACTGGGTGCGTTCCTTCGCTCACTGCTCCCGACGTCCATTTTGCATCCACGGTCGGTGATTCTTTGGGAGAAGCGTACCTGGCAGTACTCTGCGACTGCGTCTACGCTCCGTAATTTTCGCCTCTCCATTCTGTCATTCCTTTTGCCCGCAACAATTCGTGGACCGGGGGTCGTGCGCGTGCACTGGGTGCGTGCCTGCGCTCACTGCTCCCGACGCCCGTTCTGCACCCACGGTCGGTGTTTCTTCGGGAGAAGCGTACCTAGGAGTACTCTGCAAGTGCCTCTACGCTCCGCAATTTTCGCCTCTCCATTCTGTCGTTCCTTTTGCCCGCAACAATTTGTGGACCGGGGGTCGTGCGCGTGCACTGGGTGCGTGCCTGCGCTCATTGCTCCCGACGCCCGTTCTGCACCCACGGTTGGTGTTTCTTCGGGAGAAGAATACCTGGCAGTACTCTACGACTGCGTCTACGCTCCACAATTTTCGCCTCTCCATTCTGTCGTTCCTTTTGCCCGCAACAATTCGTGGTCCAGGGGTCGTGCGCGTGCACTGGGTGTGTGCCTGCTCTCACTGCTCCCGACGCCCGTTCTGCACCCACGGTCGGTGTTTCTTCGGGAGAAGCGTACCTGGCCGTACTTTGCAACTGCCTCTACGCTCCGCAATTTTCGCCTCTCCATTCTGTCGTTCCTTTTGCCCGCAAAAATTCGTGGACTGGGGGTCGTGCGCGTGCACTGGGTGCGTGCCTGCGCTCACTGCTCCCGACGCCTGTTCTGCACCCACGGTCGATGTTTCTTCGGAAGAAGCGTACCTGGCAGTACTCTGAGACTGCCTCTACGCTCCGCAATTTTCGGCTCTCCATTCTGTCGTTCCTTTTGCCCGCAACAATTCGTGGACCGGGGGTCGTGCGCGTGCACTGGGTGCGTGCCTGCGCTCACTGCTCCTGATGCCCGTTCTGCAACCACGGTCGGTGTTTCTTCGGGAGAAGCATACCTGGCAGTACAGTGCGACTGCGTCTACGCTCCGCAATTTTTGCCTCTCCATTCTGTTGTTCCTTTTGCCCGCAACAAATCATGGACCGGGGGTCGTGCGCATGCACTGGGTGCATGCTTGCGCTCACAGCTCCCGACGCCCGTTCTACACCCATGGTCAGTGTTTCTTCGAGAGAAGCGTACCTTGCAGTACTCTACGACTGCCTCTACGCTCTACAATTTTCGCCTCTCCATTCTGTCGTTCCTTTTGCCCGCAACAATTCGTGGAACGGGGGTCGTGCGCGTGCACTGGGTGCGTGCCTGCGCTCACTGCTCTCGACGCCCGTTCTACACCCACGGTCGGTGTTCCTTTGGGAGAAGCGTACCTGGCAGTACTCTGCAACTGCCTCTACGCTTCGCAATTTTTGCCTCTCCATTCTTTCGTTCCTTTTGCCCACAACAATTCGTGGACCGGGGGTCGTGCGCCTGCACTGGGTGCGTGCCAGCGCTCACTGCTCCCGACGCCCGTTCTGCACCCACGGTCGGTGTTTCTTCGGGAGAAGCGTACCTGGCAGTACTGTGCGACTGCCTCTACGCTCCGCAATTTTCGGCTCTCCATTCTGTAGTTCCTTTTGCCCGCAACAATTCGTGGACCGGGGGTCGTGCGCGTGCACTGCGTGCGTGCTTGCGCTCACTGCTCCCGATGCCCGTTCTGCAACCACGGTCGGTTTTTCTTCGGGAGAAGCATACCTGGCAGTACTGTGCGACTGCCTCTACGCTCCGCAATTTTTGCGTCTCCATTCTGTCGTTCCTTTTTCCCGCAACAATTCGTGGACCGGGGGTCGTGCGCGTGCACTGGGTGCGTGCCTGCGCTCACTGCTCCCGACACCCGTTCTGCACCCACGGTCGGTGTTTCTTCGGGAGAAGCATACCTAGCAGTACTCTGTGACTGCCTCTACGCTCCGCTATTTTCGCCTCTCCATTCTGTTGTTCCTTTTGCCTGCAACAAATCGTGGACCGGGGGTCGTACGCGTGCACTGGGTGCGTGCCTTCGCTCACTGCTCCCGACGCCCATTCTGCATCCACGGTCGGTGATTCTTCGGGAGAAGCGTACCTGGCAGTACTCTGCGACTGCTTCTACGCTTTGCAATTTTCGCCTCTCCATTCTGTCATTCCTTTTGCCCGCAAGAATTCGTGGTCCGGGGGTCGTGCGCGTGCACTGGGTGCGTGCCTGCGCTCACTGCTCCCGACGCCCATTCTGCACCCACGGTCGGTGTTTCTTTGGGAGAAGCATACCTGGCAGTAATCTGCGACTGCTTGTACGCTCAGCAATTTTCGCCTCTCCATTCTGTCGTTCCTTTTGCCCGCAACAATTCGTGGACCGGAGGTCGTGCGCGTGCACTGGGTGCGTGCCTGCGCTCACTGCTCCCGATGCCCGTTCTGCAACCACGGTCGGTGTTTCTTCGGGAGAAGCATACCTGGCAGTACTGTGCGACTGCCTCTACGCTCCGCGATTTTCGCCTCTCCATTCTGTCGTTCCTTTTGCCCGCAACAATTCGTGGACCGGGGGTTGTGCGCGTGCACTGGGTGCGTGCTTGCGCTCACAGCTCCCGACGCCCGTTCTGCACCCATGGTCGGTGTTTCTTCAGGAGAAGCATAACTGGCAGTACTGTGCGACTGCCTCTACGCTCCGCAATTTTCGCCTCTCCATTCTGTTGCTCCTTTTGCCCGCAACAATTCGTGGACCGGGGTCGTGCGCGTGCACTGGGTGCGTGCCTTCGCTCACTACTCCCGACGCCCATTCTGCATCCACGGTCGGTGTTTCTTCGGGAGAAGCATACCTGGCAGTACTCTGCGACTGCCTCTACGCTCCGCAATTTTTGCCTCTCCATTCTGTCATTCCTTTTGCCCGCAACAATTCGTGGACCGGGGGTCGTGCGCGTGCACTGGGTGCGTGCCTGCGCTCACTGCTCCCGACGCCCGTTCTGCACCCATGGTCGGTGTTTCTTCGGGAGAAGCGTACCTCGCAGTACTCTGCGACTGCCTCTACGCTCCGCAATTTTTGCCACTCCATTGTGTCCTTCCTTTTGCCCGCAACAATTCGTGGACAGGGGGTCGTGCGCGTGCACTGGGTGCGTGCCTGCGCTCACTGCTCCCGACGCCCGTTCTGCACCCACTATCGGTGTAGGTTCGGGAGAAGCATACCTGGAAGTACTCTGCATTTGCCTCTACGCTCCGCAATTTTCGCCTCTCCATTCCGTTGTTCCTTTTGCCCGCAACAATTCGTGGACCGGGGGTCGTGCGAGTGCACTGGGTGCATGCCTTCGCTCACTGCTCCCGACGCCCGTTCTGCACCCATGGTCGGTGTTTCTTTGAGAGAAGCGTACCTGGAAGTACTCTGCGACTGCCTCTACGCTCTGCAATTTTCGCCTCTCCATTCTGTCAATCCTTTTGCCCGCAAACATTTCGTGGACCGGGGGTCGTGCGCGTGCACTGGGTGCGTGCCTGCGCTCATTGCTCCTGACGCCCGTTCTGCACCCACGGTCGGTGTTTCTTCGGGAGAAGCATACCTGGTAGTACTTTGCGACTACCTCTACGCTCCGCAATTTTCGGCTCTCCATTCTGTCGTTCCTTTTGCCCGTAACAATTTATGGACCGGGGGTCGTGCGCGTGCACTGGGTGCATGCCTTCGCTCACTGCTCCTGTCGCCCATTCTACATCCACGGTCGGTGTTTCTTCAAAAGAAGCGTACCTGGCAGTACTCTGCGACTGCCTCTACGCTCCACAATTTTTGCCTCTCCATTCTGTCATTCCTTTTGCCCGCAACAATTCGTGGACCGGGGGTCGTGCGCATGCACTGGGTGCGTGCCTGCGCTCACTGCTCCCGACGCTCGTTCTGCACCCACGGTCGGTGTTTCTTCGGGAGAAGCGTACCTAGCAGTACTCTGTGAATGCCTCTACGCTCCGCAATTTTCGCCTCTCCATTCTGTTGTTCCTTTTGCCCGCAACAATAAGTGGACCGGGGGTCGTGCGCGTGCCTTGGGTGCGTGCCTGCGCTCATTGCTCCCGACGCCCGTTCTGCACCCACGGTCGGTGTTTCTTCGGGAGAAGCATACCTGGTAGTACTCTGCGACTGCCTCTACGCTCCGCAATTTTTGCCTCTCCATTCTGTCGTTCCTTTTGCCTGCAACAATTCGTGGACCGGGGGTCGTGCGCGTGCACTAGGTGCGTGCCTTTGCTCACTGCTCCCGACGTCCGTTCTGCACCCACGGTCGGTGTTTCTTCGGGAGAAGCGTACCTAGCAGTACTCTGCAACTACCTCTACGCACCGCAATTTTCGCCTCTCCATTCTGTCGTTCCTTTTGCCCGCAACAATTCATGGACCGGGGGTCGTGCGCGTGCACTGGGTGCGTGCCTGCGCTCACTGCTCCCGACGCCCGTTCTGCACCCACGGTCGGTGTTTCTTCGGGAGAAGCATACCTGGCAGTACTCTGCGACTGTCTCTACGCTCCGCAATTTTTGCCTCTCCATTCTGTTGTTCCTTTTGCCTGCAACAATTCGTGGACCGGGGGTCGTGCGCGTGCACTGGGTGCGTGCCTTCGCTCACTGCTCCCGACGCCCATTCTGCATCCACGGTCGATGTTTCTTCAGGAGAAGCGTACCTGGCAGTACTCTGTGACTGTCTCTACGCTTTGCAATTTTTGCCTCTCCATTCTGTCATTCCTTTTGCCCGCAACGATTCGTGGACCAGGGGTCGTGCGCGTGCACTGGGTGCGTGCCTGCGCTCACTGCTCCCGACGCCCGTTCTGCACCCACGGTCGGTGTTTCTTCGGGAGAAGCGTACCTAGCACTACTCAGCGACTGCCTCCATGCTCCGCAATTTTTGCCTCTCTATTCTGTCGTTCCTTTTGCCCGCAACAATCCGTGGACCGGGGGTCGTGTGCGTGCACTGGGTGCATGCCTGCGCTCATTGCTCCCGACGCCCGTTCTGCACCCACGGTCGGTGTTTCTTCGGGAGAAGCGTACCTGGCAGTACTCTACGACTGCCTCTACGCTCCGCAATTTTTGCCTCTCCATTCTGTTGTTCCTTTTGCCCGCAACAATTCGTGGACCGGGGGTCATACGCGTGCACTCGGTGCGTGCCTGCGCTCACTGCTCCCGACGCCCGTTCTGCACCCACGGTCGGTTTTTCTTCGGGAGAATTATACCTGGTAGTACTCTGCGACTGCCTCTACGCTCCGCAATTTTCGCCTCTCCATTCTGTCGTTCCTTTTGCCCGCAACAATTCGTGGACCGGGGGTCGTGCGCGTGCACTGGGTGCATGCCTGCGCTCACTGCTCCCGATGCCCGTTCTGCACCCACGGTTAGTGTTTCTTCGGGAGAATTATACCTGGTAGTACTCTGCGACTGCCTCCACGCTCCGCAAGTTTCGCCTCTCCATTCTGTCGATCGTTTTGCCCGCAACAATTCATGGACCGGGGGTCGTACGCGTGCACTGGGTGCATGCCTGCGCTCACTGCTCCCGATGCCCGTTCTGCACCCACGGTTAGTGTTTCTTCGGGAGAATTATACCTGGTAGTACTCTGCGACTGCCTCCACGCTCCGCAAGTTTCGCCTCTCCATTCTGTCGATCGTTTTGCCCGCAACAAATCGTGGACCGGGGGTCATACGCGTGCACTCGGTGCGTGCCTGCGCTCACAACTCCCGACGCCCGTTCTGCACCCACGGTCGGTGTTTCTTCGGGAGAAGCGTACGTGGCAGTACTCTGCGACTGCCTCTACGCTCCGCAAGTTTTGCCTCTCCATTCTTTTGTTCCTTTTGCCCGCAACAATTCGTGGACCAGGGGTCGTGCGCGTGCACTGGGTGCGTGCCTGCGCTCACAACTCCCGACGCCCGTTCTGCACCCACGGTCGGTGTTTCTTCGGGAGAAGCGTACCTGGCATTAATCTGCGACTGCCTCTACGCACCGCAATTTTTGCCTCTCCATTCTGTCGTTCCTTTTGCCCGCAACAATTCGTGGACTTGCGGTCGTGCGCGTGCACTGGGTGCGTGCCTGCGCTCACTGCTCCCGACGCCCGTTCTGCACCCACGGTCGGTGTTTCTTCGGGAGAAGCGTACCTAGCACTACTCTGCGACTGCCTCCATGCTCTGCAATTTTTGCCTCTCTATTCTGTCGTTCCTTTTGCCCGCAACAATCCGTGGACCGGGGGTCGTGTGCGTGCACTGGGTGCATGCCTGCGCTCATTGCTCCCGACGCCCGTTCTGCACCCACGGTCGGTGTTTCTTCGGGAGAAGCGTACCTGGCAGTACTCTACGACTGCCTCTACGCTCCGCAATTTTTGCCTCTCCATTCTGTTGTTCCTTTTGCCCGCAACAATTCGTGGACCGGGGGTC
>SZWC01006909.1:112397-127584 GCA_023375785.1 Penium margaritaceum | reverse complement strand
TCTCTCTCTCTCTCTCTCTCTCTCTCTCTCGCTCTCTCTCTCTCCCCACCCCCCTCCCTCTCTATTTTCTCCATTGATCTCTCTGTCTTTCTTGCTACCCCCGGCCTCCTAACACAGTATCCTGAATTTCTTGCACCCTTTTATTTTCTTAACACGTTCGTTTTTTCATAGATGTTTTTTTTTTCTTCTTTGTATCATGAAAAACACAAATTATTCAGTAGATGACCTACACTTGTCACCTACATAAGTGATTGCAATACTTATGTATTCAATTGTCTCATTCACCAAGCTTATATCAGTGCCTTTCAGCTATGTGTCAGAGAATACGTTTGCCCTTGCTTAGGGGCATGAAGCGCCCCTTAAGTGCCATTCTATTGAGTGGTTGAAAGGTCCTTGTCTCGTGTCATGTATGCCCAATGGTGGAGAAATCATGCACTCACTTTGGAGCGCCCTCTTCTAGTAAGCTCTCAAACCATGCACTAAGACAATGCACTAAAAGAATAGTGCATATGAATAGTGCAGATAGTAAAACTCTCTCTCTCTCTCTCTCTCTCTCTCTCTCTCTCTCTCTCCCTCTCTCTCTCTCTCTCTCTCTCTCTCTCTTTCTCTCTCTCTCTCTCTCCCTCTCTCTCTCTCTCTCTCTCTCTCTCTCTCTTCTTATCTTTCTCTCTCTCCCCCTATGTTTCTGAGACATGGTTGTCGTACCTGAGAAGAATGCAGGGCTGGCGTCTTGGTTCCAGCTTGGATTGTTCTGTCGAGTGAGTCCACGCATGGGCGGTGCAGCCGAAGATGCGTATATACCCAAGATGAGGTGGATGTACCGTCCATGCTTCAAATGGTGTATGCCTGCCTGCAGGGAGGTTTGATGTGGGAAGACTATTGATGATGTAGGCAGCTGTTAGAATTGCTTCAGCCCAGAAAACGGATGACAGTCCGGCTGTGTGCAGCATGCAACGAGTCTTCTCAAGGAGTGTCTGGTTCATCCTCTCTGCTTTCCCATTTTGTTGAGGAGTCTTGGGAATAATGGTTTGATGCTGAATGCCTTTGCGGGCAAAGCATGCCTTGAGAGATCCATTGACGAATTCTCGTCCGTTGGCTGATCGGATCTTCTTGACGGTGAGGTTGGTATCATTTTCAACTTGTGTGATCCAGATCTTGAGGATGTCAGAAACTTCAGACTTGTGGCGAAGCACTTTGACCCATACCATGTGGATGTAGTCGTTGAGGATTACCAGAAAGTAGTGCTTTCCAGACATGCACGGCTCCTTGATGTAACACAGGTCCATGTGTAGAAGTTCCAGTTTTTTTGTTCTACTCATGCCCAGATAGGACTTAAAACTGGCTTGATGGTCTTAACCTGTGAGGCACCCTGTACATGGAGGAGCTGAGGCATGGTGGTGTAGCGTTGAGGGTAGATCCTTCACCAGTTGTTGGGTAGGCATCTTCTGAAGTGTACCGAAGCCAACATGCCCTAGTCTCTTGTGCCAGAGTTCAGCTTCTGGATCTGAGTTTGAGGCTCCATCACTGGCTGCAAATGCAACTTCCATTGGAGTTGTTGAAGCTGTAGGCTCTTGGGTTTCTAGAACTGTTAGATTGCCAGTCCTCATGGCTACACCGGCCAGGGATTTCCCATTGAAGATGCGGCAGTTTTTGTCAACGTAAAAAATCACTTGCAGTCCCTTGTCATTCGTCCTTGTGACTGAGAGAAGATTTGCCGCCAGATTGGGAACGTAGAGGACATTTGTAAAAATCCTCGTTTTGGTCTTGCCCTTGAGAGAGATCCCAACCTGAACTGAGCCTTCACCATATGCTTGGATGATGCGCCCATCTCCAACTCTGACTGGTCTTGGAGTTACGAAAGTTGTGTAGTTGGTGCACCAGTCCTTCTTGCAAGTCATATGTTTGGTGCAACCAGAATCAATGATCCAGGCCAAGACTCCAGCTGCAAGAAGAAAGGTACTGTCAATGGAGCAAAAAGCCAGCTCGTCCAGGGAGAGTTGGTCATTGGCCATCGCCGCAGCTTCTGAGTTGGCTGAATCGTCGGTAGAGAATGTTTGAATGAGCGCATCTTGTGATAATGTTGGAATTGCCTCGATTTCAGCATCAGAATGGCTGATCCTTTGCTTTTTGTAGAAACCTGAGAGCATGGCTGCGACGGAAGGGATGAGGTTAGATACCGTAGTGTTGGCAGCCTCTTCTGGCTCAGCAGCGAGGAAAGCTTGGTGATTGGGTCGACATTGGTTGAAGAAGGTTCTACACTGAGGGCAGTCCTTTTGAACGTGACCTGGCCTCTTGCATCCCCGGCACATGCGTTCTTCTGTATGTACATATGGTTGAGGATGGGCAGCTGGTTGACTGTGATGTCGATGTCCAAAACCAGCCATATGTCCTTGTCCATAGTTACCACCAGTACCATATGATCCAAACCTTTTTGTTTGCTGCACTGGATACTTGGCTGCGAGGGTGGATTCTCCGCCATTTTCCTTTACGTATTTGTCTTTTGTCATCATAAGCTCATGAATGGCCTTCTCCACTGTGATTGAGTACGATTGAGCAGCCGCATTGTTGGCTGGGGCTGCTACGGCAGCAGCGGCTGCAGCAGCAGTGGCGGCAGCACCAGCATTTCCAGTGGCTGCTCCAGCATTTGCTCCTCCTTGGTTTGCCAGGAGAGATTCCAGGCAAGCCAGCTGTGCTGTTGTTGCTGCCAGTTCTGATGCATTTTGTGCCAAATTATCATCAAATCCTTTCCTTGATTCTGGAAGGTTTCAAGGCGGTTGATGGTTTCATAAAACCTGGCTGGAAGTCCACTGAAAAGGGTTGGAATGAGTACTCACTCTGAAATGGGTTCACCAAGTGCATTCATGCGATCAGCAAGATGTTTGAGGTGAGAAATGTGGTATTCAAGACGTGTTCCCTCTTCCATCTGTTGAGTATCAAATTCCTTGAGAAGACTGCAGAGTGCTCCGTCACTTGTTCCCTCATATCAGACTTCAACAGCCTTCCATGCAGTTCTGGGACAGAGAGTCGGATTCTTGTCTCAAATAGTGAATTTGAGGCGCTCGGTGAGGTGCATAGCCAAAAACGAAAAGGCTTGATCACAGAGGCGCTTCCATGCTGCACGTTCTTCTGCTGTAGCACCTGCTCCTGGTGCATCGGTGGGTGGATCTTCCACCACACCCCATAATCCTTTGTTCAAGAATACCATCTTCATGTTGAAGGCGAAGGTGGTGTAGTCTTCTCCATCGAATGGTTGCAGTTGGAAAAAGGTTGTGTCCACCCATGATGCCGCTTGCCATGATGATAATTCAAAAGTGGTGATGCCCTTCCTTGAAGGCATCCCCTGCTCTGATACCAATGCTCAAATTAGGATCTCCAGATACCTTAGGAATGCATCACAAGCTAGTCACTTGAAGTACACGCCTCAAAGCATTACTGTGCACAACCTGCACAGTTCAGATCTGATTAACTTCTTGTCCTCAGTTTGAGTTATGACACGGCTGTCAAGAGCCTCAACCAGGCATTCAACTGGATGACTCGTCTCTTGCCAAATACAACGATGTACTGTATTACTGAAATGATGAAGTACAGACAAAGTAATCTACAAATGCAACTACTACCTACTTATGCTAGTCTAAGCAGCAGCAAAAACAAAGTAGCGAGATTCTCATCGAGCCTCAGACTGTCTGATACTCCGGTGTCTGATCTTTGGCAGTCACGGCCGTACCGAACGCCAGTCTTGAGCGGACCAAGGTTGGCGGACGCCCAGCACCCTTGGTGCTCGTCGACGCAAGAGGAGCCGTCGCTCGCACTCTTGGCCATGCGACGGCTGCAATCAGCCCATCGTGTCCAGCTGCAATCATCCACCGCCCGATCGCCTATTACAAAAGATCTTCAGCCACGTCGACGTGAGAGGAGCTCTTACTCGCACTCTTGGTCCGCGATCCTCCACCGTCGGATCTCCTTTGATCAAGATATCCCGTTCCGATCCTCGTTCCTCCGCCGCAGTTCCTGTTTTTCCCGTGCCAAGTAGGTAGACATAAAGTATGCTACTTTTAGTTTCCAGTTGTAGCAGAAGGTATGACACTTTCTTCGTTTTGTCATTGGCTTTCGATCCAGCCATTGGATTGAGCTAAAATGTGAAGTGTAGCATATTGATCCCGAGATCTTTCCATTGGTGCCGTTGGATATCACATTGGAGAAGCCAGGGAGGAGGTAGGCGGTTTTCAACATGCACTGCCCCCGTTCACTAGGGGGCTTCTCTAGAACACCTTGCAAGCATTCAAAGTGAGGGAACATGCACAAAACTTCTTGTTAGATTCATTGTAAACGGTTGTCGTCAAGTAGCCGGTCGTCACGTTTGCGAAGCGATGCAATGGGAATAAGGCGTAAAACAGAGAGCGGAAGCGAGCAATGCAAGACGTAGTACTATTTTGACATTTAATGCATATGTAACATGGACGAAGACTTTGTACATGTCTACGTCCAAAAATCAATTCTATCAGAGAGATGCTAAATCATCCGTAGAAAAGACGTTCACACTGCAACAAGTATGACTGTTAAATCTTAGGATGTAATGTTTTTCTAATTGATAAATGTGACACTTGGATCGGCCCTTAAGACACATAGAAACACATAATGTAATAAGAAATATGGAGGTAGATTTAAACATGAATTCTTTGCTTATACCAAAGGTACAGAACAATGATAGCAAGGGAATGTTTTGGCCACATAGGAAAACAATCATTCTAGACTAAGACACATGAGAAAAATTACCGCACTTAGTGCGCTCTTGGTGTACTTTTGTGTGGTGACTGAGCGCACTCACCACATACACTAGCCCCACGCACTCATGTACCTCTGAAGGCAAAATACTTTTGGCCATACAAGAAAAAACCCAGATTTTTTTGGGACACATGAAATGAATTCACACACTGAGTGCGCTCAAAGTATACTTCTCTATGGTGGCAGAGCGCATTTCGCACATACACAAGCCCCACGCGCTGACGTCCCTCCTAAGAAGAGAAACCTCTGGCATGTAGGACAAAATGGAAGGTATTCTAGGAAATAAGAGACAAAGCAGCGCACTAAGTTCGCTCTTTGTGTAGTTTTGTATGGCGACTAAGCGCACTAGCCACATACACTAACCCCATGCACTGAGGTCTCTCCTAAGAAGGGAAACTGGCAGCCATATAAGATAAAAGTACACAATGAAAGGATTGTGGGCAAAGAAGTGCAAAGAACTCCCTTTGATGAAAGCACACTCATTGCACACACTGAAAAACCAGTGTATGAAATGGCCTCAATTACCTATACCTCTCTCGCGTTGAATAATGACGGCCGTCATTATGTGCCGGAAGAAAGCTTGGTAAGCTGTCGCCTCGCTTACCCAATTGCCATTGGATGTCCGAGGAAGAACTTTTCCCGTTGTTATGACCCCCTAATGCGAGGCATAGTGCACATGAGTCAGTGTGATCAATTTGTGTGACAAAGTGCACTTATCACACACTCAGTGTGCGATCCTGTACAGTTTTCATTCATAACTGTTTGTGATGTCTTCTATCGACAGAGATACTGGGTTTGCAATTATTTCAACCTCGCATGTTGAGCAAAAGATTCAGAAAGTGAATAGCCTTTGTCGTTTCTCAAGAGCAGGCAGCTGTTTCAACCGAGACAGAAAACTACAATGTTTGAGGAACTGTTTTTTCACAAACAATGTATTTCTTCCACAGTTCTTGTGGAGAACACCGGTAGCAAAATCCAAACCGTTGACTTTGTTGAAATTGTATAGATTATTGTCGGAGTCTTTCTGAAACCTCACGTTGAAAGGCAAGTCTATTATCTCGTTTTTCTCTCGAGAATGAATACGTTAAGGATTTGTGCTCACTTTGATGCAAACATTGAATCGATGTTGAGCAACACTCTGTTTCTTGCCATTCAATAACGTTCATAAAAAGAATAACATTTCCATTTTTATTTTTATTTTTATAGCCTTTTCACGAAACAATCTACGAAGTTTGCATACACAGAATGGGACCTTTGATTGCATCTCCCTGGTCGATTCTCAAACCTTACAGCAACCAGGTTCGCTGTATCTTAAAGTTGATCTCAGCTTGAAAACATTGATGGTTTGGTCTTTGAAATTCAGGATTCCTTGCAATGCAGCTATTTTGGAATAAGGCTGTCACACACTGAGTGCATGATAAGTGCACTTTCACACTCATTTTGAGCGCACTCGCCACATGCGCTACCCGCGTACACTGAGGCCATCTCTGGACCATCTTGCCATGACTGAAGTGAAGGATAAGTCATGTCACAGAATTCAATGAAAAACAAGGTGCACTTGGACCCTCCTAAGGTTTTTACCACACAATGATTGGCCCAAACTACAAAATATGAGCACACACTAGGCAACACTTGTAAGAAACGAAGAGATGTTTTTTAAACTCATAGCCTTTCTTTCTTAAAAAAAAATCAGCCAAATAAGGCCAAATTCAACATGTGACTAGACACATCAGACAGATTAGTGCACAGAGTGTGCTCTTAGTGTACTTCTGCATGGCGATTAAGCTGCTCGGAGCAATCGACCTGGTGGTTCCAAGGAACGATTCAGATAGCGGAATAAAAACGATGTTCATAACTTTCATTCGACTTCTACTATGGCGATAACACTTTCAAAAATCGCCGGACATGTATACACCATAGAGCCGATTATAGCTTTTAGAGGCTTAAAAAAACAGATGAAACAGACTTCATGCTGCTCAACATTATCTCGATCTGTCTTCCAATACGACCAATCGAGATTGGGTTTTTCATTGACTTATGTGACACCATATAGGACAAAACAAAAGGCGCACTTGGACATATGAGACAAAGTAGCACACTGAGTGCGCTCTTAGTGTACTTTTCTTTGATAAGAGAGTGCACTTGCCACATACACTAGCTCCACACACTGAGATCCTTTCTAAAAAGAGATTTTTTTTCCATATAGGACAAATGGAAGATTTTCTTTGACATATGAGACAAATGAGCATACTGAGTGCACTCTCAATGTGCTCTATGGTGTTTTTATGCACTTGCCACATGCAAAAACACCACAAACTGGAGTCCTTCTTCATAAGAGATTCCTTAGGCCATATAGGACAAAAGTACACTCTTCACATACATTATGGAAAGAGCGTACTCCATTGTAAGAGAGCACACTGAAGGTACACACTAAAGAACCAGTGTATGAAATGGCCTCGATTAACCATACCTTGGTTCTTGTTCTTGCTCTTGCTCTTGATTTCTTTTTTCCCTTTTTCTTTTGTTCTTTCTGCCTTTTCACTCTCCCTTTTCATTTCTCTTCCTTGCAGGTGCGTCTTCTCTCCTTCTGGATCTGGCCCAGCCTCCCTTGCCCACGAGCTATTCCCCACAGGCTGTCGTCCTTCTGCCCTCTGTTCTTCGCCCATGGCTCCCGGACCTTGGATCACAGCCCTCGGCTATAGGCTCTGGGCTCTAGGCTCTAGGCGCTAGGGTCTAGGCGCTATGCTCTAGGCTCTAGGCTCTAGGATCTAGGCTCTATGCTCTAGGCTGTAGGCTCTGGACTCTGGGCTCTCAGCCCCAAACGTTGCTTGTAGCCTCTGGCAAACACCGCCCCCTCCCCCCCTTCCTCCACTGTCCCTTTCTTGCTTGGCTCCCTGAGCCCGGGGCCCTTGCCCCTAAATCGGCCTTTCGGCCGTTGCGGCCTGTTGGCCCCATCCCCACGGCACTCTGGGATCCCCTCCTCCCCCCCCCCGTTGGATCTTGTCCCGGCTTGCACTCCTCTCCCTCTCTCCCTCTCCATCTCTCCTCCGTCCTCCACATCCACTGCCTCTCACCACCTTGTTTCTCTCTGTCCAACCTCCCTCTGCCTGTCTTCACTCTCCCCCTCACCTTCTGTCCTCTCAGCCTCCCTATCTCCCTCTCTCTCCTCTTCCTTCTCTCCCTCTCTCTCCCTCCTGCCCCCTGTCTTTGTGCCCCCACACTGCCCTATCCCTCCTGCCCCCTGTCTTTGTGCCCCTACTCTGCCCTATCTTGCCAGAATTGGACAATGAGGAGGGAGATACGAGCTTTCAAAGTTGAGGTGTACACGGTGGCTCGGGGAGTTAGCCGCGATTTGACTGCCGGTAAAAAGCTAGCCAGAGTGAGCAACAAAAGTACACCTAGCAAATTATCCCTGGAAGACTTCTTGGTCATTCTGGTGGATAATCTGCCAGAGTCAGTAGTACAGGTTGTTACTGGGGCACAACCAAAATCCTGGCTCAGATTCCGAAACTCAGTAGTATAGTTTGTTACTCAGGGACTTGGTCCAAAACTTTAGTGCAGGTCGGGGACAAGTTTCCAACTGCGCCTATACTCATCACCAAACTCAATGATTAACTCATCCAAATACACCCCAAAAGTGTAGTGGGCACTGCCACTATGTGTACGGACATCTATGCCTATGGAAGGGCATTTTGATTGGTCCTTGATGTGTGAGAGCGCCTTGGCGGACGGGAACCACGTGCGTCGCCAACTGAGCAGCTGGGTTGGTTTGTCGCGCTTCAGCTGATGTGGCGAGAGCTAGGGTTAACCAAATTGCACGCGGTTTGGTGCGTTAGAAAGCTTGAAAATAGCCCTTGAACTCGTTTGCTCAGGTCCATGTCCAAAAACTGATGCAAAATGCCCTTCTTCTCTTCGCAAAACTGATTGTCTTGCAACATTCTCCAACTCCCACAAACAAAGCATGAGGCGACTAGAAAGCTCACTCTTAGACTCAGAAATCACACAAAAGCACAGCCGTGAACAGAGAGAAGATCCGTCGGGCCACGTTGGAACTGCCACCACACTGTTTTTTGACAAAGGGTTATGAGCCCATGGTCCTGACCAGTCGTCACATACCTCAGGACTTTTGCAGTGGACACGATTGTCGTCGCCGACGACGTCGCCGTCAAAATCTGAGGATCCAGAGTAGAAGACTGCACAAATGGCGCAGAAGGAGATGCAGCCCATCCAGAAGTATGCGGGCAGCCCTGCTTTTGTGCTACAGAGGTGGCACTTCAAACTCCACCTCATGCATAAGGGGCTGCTAGAGGTCATGAAGAGAAGGAAAGTGCTCGTTGAGGTAACAGCTAGGGACGAGGAGAAGTAGGCCTTCGCAAAAAAGAACATGGAGGCGCTCATGCTTGTGGTGTCCACGACAGCTGAGTCATAGTGGGGCTTCCAGAGCTGCACATCGACAGTTGAAGCTTGGCAAAAACACTAGCCAAAGGAGGGAGAGCTGATCTGGAGCTCTAGCACCGATTACTTGGGCATTCCTCACCCGCACTCATGAAGGAGATGGCGAAGCATGAACTGGTACACAGCCTCATCATTGACAATGCGGAAAAGGAAATAGATGTAGCAACGCAAAAAATGTTCAAGCCTTGCATTTTGGGCAAGGCGCAGTGCAAACCGTTCAACAAGACCGTGAGTTGCGCATTGAACCTACTTGTAGACGTGCATAGTGACGTGTGCCGACCAGTCAAGACGGTCTCAAAGAGAAGCATGCATTACTTTGTCACCTTCATAGATGACTAAAGAAGAAAAATCTATGTGTGCTTGATGAAGCGGAAAGGCGAGGTCCTGGACCAACGGACGAAGTATGTCGCGGCAGTGGAGAGGCAAACTGGACGAAGGTGAAAGCAGTACGCAGCGACAATGGCGGAGAGTACTTGGGCTGTAGTAGGTGACTGAAGCATAAGGGCAAAAAATGGGGACAAAAAATGCCATATCCACCTCAATCTAATGGCTTGGTGGAGCGGGCAAACCAGACACTGCTAAACATGGTATGGACCATGTTGGTGGAAGCAAATTTGTCGCAAAACATTTGGGTGGAACCTGTGCGTACATCAAGCTACACCATCAACCTTAGCCCAACCATGGTACTGAAGGGGAAGATGGGCTGGAAGATGCCACAGGATTTTTGGAGTGGACACAAGCCAACTGTGACACACCTCAAAGTTTTCGGTGACAAGGCACATGCGCTGGTGCAAGCCGGACAGCGATGTGATAGCAAGCTGGAGCTGCAGGCAAAGTCGTATCTCCTCCTTGGCTATGAGAGTGCACATAAGGCATACCGGCTCTACGACATGCACAAAGAGGTAATCCACAACCGAGATATTGTGTTTGAAGAACAGAAGAGTTGTGATAACAGCAATGAAGTGGGTGTGGTGGAATCTCCAAAGATCGAGGATTGGTGTTGAATGTTTTTGCCCCTTGTTCAGTGTTTTAGGAGGGATCAGGAATGCTCTTCCCATTGTGGAGGTATGAACCCTGGATCCATTGTAGTGTGACTCAACTATGCTCTGTGTCGTGTGACATATGACCTGTGAGTACACCATGTGGGTGAGTGGTTACCTTGGCCGTTTTGCTGATTTGGCCAAGTGAGAGGTCGTGAGTCCGATCCTGGCCCAATGCACATCTTGTTTGCTATGGAAGCTTCCAAGAAAGGAATTCCGTAGCTTCTTGGAAGCTACATGGCTGGTGTGTCACCTTAACACTAGGATGCTTATGTGTGAAGCCCACAATGCAAGTCTATTGGTGATGTGGTTGGTTCACGCCACTTCCTAGGAATGTGCTTTTGAGTTCTAGGACGGGACAGACAGCTATGAAAGGACTTGTCTTGCATGCTGATCAGTTAACCCTTGCTTGAATCTCTCTTGTGTATTGAAAACTTGAGCTCTTCTTGAGATGTAATGCTAAAGCGTTAGTACTCTTGAAGGTGAAGTGTATGACTGATTACATTTGGGGTGCATGACACGTGTCAACAAAGGAAGAAGGTGTAAGAACCTTCATGAGATTTTTTTGGTTTTGCGGCTTCTCTGCCAGAGGTGGTTAGCTCAGGAGCTAACAAGTGGATCTAGATCCTTGACTACAAGAAGAAGCCGGCAGACACCAAAGTTGAGGATGCGACATTGGAGCACCGTGATGCACTAGCGGTGGCAGCCAACGTGAAGGACTCTGATGAAGATCAAGCTAATGAGGCGATCCACTGGAAAGATCCAGTGGATGAGGCACAAAGGATGTCAAGGCGCGCACTCTCGGCGGAGTATGCATCGGGCATCGGTGGAAAAACTACTGGAAGTGCCGCCTATCCGGGCAATGTTTTGCTGGAGCGGGAGAGATCCCCAGGTAGCCATCCTGTCGATGATTCACTAGAGCATGAGGAGTTGGAGGGATGACAGTAGAGCAATCATGCACCAACAAAACTGCCGTGCCAAAGCAAGAGGTAGCAAAAAGTGCTTTGACGCAAGCACCGCTCGATTGATCGGAAGAACACGATGCATGATCGCTACATCAACGGATTTCAAAATTGTACAAAAGGCACTTGCACAGCCAAAGGGGAGCAATGGGACACATCCATTACAATTGAACTAGCATCCATCACGAAAAATGACACGTGAAAGCTTGTTGACAGGCCCAAAGATGCCAAGGTCATGCTCAAAGTGGGTCTTCAAGACCAAGTTCATAAAGAAAGGTGTGTTTGAAAAATACACGGCGCGGCTGGTGGCAAAGGGATACGCGCAGTGTACGGGAAAGCACTATGATGAGACGTTTGCTCCCATTGCCAAGTTCACAAGAATCCGGGCGATCCTTGTAGTGGCAGCCACAAAGGACATGGAGCTCTACCAAATGGACATGAAGACGGCCTTTGTCAGAGGTGTCATAGACAAAGACATCTACATGGAGGTGCCTGAGGGGGTGGAGGCACCAGAGGGTATAGTGTGCAAGCTGCAGTCCTTGCATGGGATAATGTTGTTGCCCAGATGTTGGGACCAACAGATGGACAGCTTTATGGCACAACTCGGCTTCAAGCGTTGTGAGTTGGATCACAGCGTGGTTGTGTGGCATGACAAGAAGCTCCATCCTATCATCACACAGTTCCCAAATGTCGGACATAGGGGAGTTGGAGTACTACCTCAGGGTTAGCATCACACGGAACCAGAGGGAGTGCATGCTTGAGCTGGAGCAGGCCAAGTACGTGGCCGAGGTGCTCAAGCGGTACGGCATGGAGGATTGTAAACCAGTTGGAAGTCTGGTCTCTACAACCTGTGAACTGAGTGTGGCAATGGTGTTGTAAACAAAAGAGAAATGGGAGGATATGGCAAGAGTGCCCTACCATTTGGCAGTGGGCAGCCTCATGTGTGCCATGGTGGCGACTCAACCTATGCGGTGGACCAAGTGAGCACGTATGTGGCCCATCCAGGGCCACTACTCTGGAAGGCAGTCAAGCGCATCATCCACTACCCGCAGATGACGCGGAGCGTGTGCCTGAGGTTTGAAGGCAAAGGACAGTTGGACCCTTTGCGTCTGGTCTACTATACAGATGCAGACTATGCTGGTAATGTGGACAAGTGGAATTCCACATCCGGCTTTGTGTTCTGCCTCACTTGTGCAGCGATCTCATGGTGTAGCAGAAAGTACGACTGCATCACCACCTTCATACTAGAGTTGGAGTACATCGCACTGGCCAAATCAGTCAAGGAGGCAATGTAGGTTGTTGGGGGCGCTGGGCGTGGGGCAGCAAGAGCCAACGGTAATGCAAGAGAAGAATACCAATGCTATCTTGCTGACCAACAACCCGAAGTAGCACAAGAGGACGGTGCACATCGACGTGCGTTACCATTACGTACGGGATATGATGGAGAAGGGACAGGTGGTGCTGCAGCACTACAACACGTGCCACATGCTTGCGGATTGCTTGAACATGGCGCAACTATTGGATTGGCACGTCATGAGCGTAACCGGACTTGGAGTGACCAGCTTTGAAAGACTGGAGGACGCAGTGGAAGATGAGTGAGAGCAAGGAGGAGCAGCGGGCATGGCAGGTGTGAGAGGGAGGATGTTGTATTTTGCCCCTCAGCATGTCCAAGAACGGTGCCAGGAGGTGTTGACAAGCCGCTGGAAGGGGGAAAATCCTCACAATTCACTCAAGCTACCTGCAGAGTGCTCCAAATCCAGAGTGAAAGAAATGTTACTGAAAGTTGATGAGTTTTTTCATCCAGTGCAACTTGAATAGCCGGAATTGAAAACATAATAAGGGAGACATGGGCTTCCAAAGTTGGGATGTGCGTGGCGGCTTGGAAAGTTAGCCGCAATTCGACTGGAGGTAGAAAATCTGCCGGCAGTGAGTAACGAGAGTACATCTGGCAAATCATCCCCGGAAGAGTTCCGAGTTGTTCTGGTGGATAATGCATTGGAGTCACCAGTACAGGTTGTTACTGGGGGAGTTGGCCAAAGTACTGGCTCAGAGTCGAAACCTTTTTAGAACAGTTTTTTACTCATGGACTCAATCGAAATTCTGACTGCGGGTCCACGGACAGGTTTCAAACCTCGTCAATCCCCATAACCAAACTCGATGATGAACCCACTAGAATGTACCCCAAAAGCACAGGGGCACCGCCAATTTGTGTAGGGACATCTGCGCCTCTAGAAGGGCATTTTGATGAGTCCGTGATGTGCGAGAGAACCTTGGCGGGTGGGCACCATGTGTGTCGCTAACTGAGCGGTTGGATTGGTGTGCCGTGCTCCAGCTGACATAGCATGAGCAATGGTTAACCAAATCGCACACGTTTTGGTGCGTTGGAAAGCTTGAGATCATCCATATAACCTGTCAGTTCATGTCCATGTCCAAAATCTAGCCCAAAGTGTTGTTCTTCTATTCACAAAAGTTGATTTCTTGCAACTCTTTCCAAATCCTACAAACATAGCGTGAGGCGACCAGAAAGCTCACGCTTTGACTCAAAACTTGCATAAAACACAGCGGTGAACAGAGAGAAGACCCGGCGGACCACGTCCAAACTGCCACCATGCATGTTTTTGACAATTTCTCCTCTGCCCCCTGTCCCCTCCAGCGGAGGCTTCGCCTCCGCTCTCATGCCTTCTTCCCTACCCTCCCATCCCTCTGCATCCCTGCCGGTCACGTCCCCTCCACCTCTCATTCCACCTCCTGCCATCCCGTCGGCCCCTTCCCATGCACCCGCCCCTGCTCCTACTCCCCCACATGCCCCCCCTCCCCTCTTGTCTCTCCTGTCTTTAGCCTCCCTGCCTCCTGTGCCACCAGTTCCATTTTCACCGTCAATACCTTCTGCACCCCCAATGTCCACGGCAGTGCCCCCACCCTCTCCCGCATCATTTGCGCCTCCCACCCTCCCCCCTCCTCCCTTGCCCCCCATCCCGTGTCCCCTACTCTGACCGCTGCCTAGGAGTTGGGCTCCCCTCGGCTACCTGAGCCCGTTTGTTGCCGGATCCAGTCCTCCTCTCCACTGACAATGTTCCTGAGGACAATTCTCCGCGCCCATTCTGCCCGGTAGGTCACATGAGTAGCCCTGTCATGATTGCCATGCATTCCTCCCCTTCACCCTCCCCACCTGTTGCCCCTCTCTCCGGTCCCTAGCCCTTCTCTCCACTCCCCCGTGTCCTTGCCCGTGAGACCCTCTCCCCCCTTCCTATTCCTCCCCCAAACTCTCCCTCACCCCCCACTCTACCTCCCGCTCCCTCCCCTCCTTGCTTGAGAGCTCCTGCCCTGACCCCAGCACTTGGTAGCTCTTGTTTGCTACTCCTCCTGGATGGGTGCTCACGCTGCATGGACTCAGCCTTCCACTCCTCCCCGTCCCCCTTCCGCCCCTCTTGCGCCTCCTTTGACTCCACCCTCCATCCCTTCCTCCTTCTCTCTTCTCTCTCCTCCCTTATCCCCTCCCTCCAGCCCCCTCACCCCCGCTCCATCCTTGATTCTCCTCCTCTCCATTTACCCGTCTCCTCTCGCACTCGCTCACGCATGGCACACGCTCTTTGATGTCTTTCCTCATCACTCTTGGCCCTCCCCACATCCCCAACTCACTCGATTCCCTCCCTGGTTGGATGTCCAGCGCCGCTTCCACCTACTTGCCTCCACCCTTTCCCTCTCCCACCCCCCTCACTAACATTTGTGCCTCCTCCTTCACTTGTGGTTGTGTCCACCCCCACAGCCTTCTTTACCCTTTCCTCTCTCTCCGCAGGCCTCCACATTTTGTCTGTCACCCCGTCCCTTTCGACTTCCTCTCCGTACCCTACCCTCTCTCCACCTCCCCCATTCGCTCCTGTCCCACTCCCGTGTTCTCTACCTCTGTCCCCACCCCCGCTTCTGTCTTTGTCCTTGCCCAACCCACCC
>SZWC01006909.1:92897-106985 GCA_023375785.1 Penium margaritaceum | reverse complement strand
TCTCTATCTCTCTCTCTCTCTCTCTCTCTCTCTCTCTCTCTCTCTCTCTCTCTCTCAACATCCCCTCATGTTTCTCCTTCTCTTTCTCTTTCTCCTTCATCTTCCTGTTTTCATTCGTCTTCTTTTTTTCCTTCTCCTATTTCTTCTTCTCCTCCTTTTCTTCCTTATGTACTCCCTTTCCTTTCCTTTCACCTCCACTTTCGCTGTCTCCCTGGTTTTCCCTTCCTTTCTATTCTCTCCTTCATCTCCTCATACTCTTTCTCCATATCATTCTTATTCTCCTTCTCCTTATCCTTATTCTTCTTCCTAATGTTTCCTTCTCATTCTCCTTCTCCTCCTTCCTTCCCTATTTTGTCACTTTTTCTCCTTTTCTTCTTTTGTGAGGATTTGGGTGCTTCTTTAGCTGCTGCCATTAGTGGCTGTTTTGTTGAATAGGGCAGTAGGAGGGGGAGGACAGAGTGGATGGAGGCTGAGCACGGAGTGGGTGGAGCGAAAGCTAAGTGTCAGCTTAACACTTAGCTCCTGCCAAGAGCCGGGTGGCTCTTGGCTCTGTGAGGGGGGATGCCAAGAGTTAGCCGTGGGGCTGACTCCGGCTCTTGGTGTTGTGAGGGGAGACGAGCTCTCGAGAGCTGTGAGGGGGAGTGCTCTCAAGAGCTAAGGGGGGATCATTGCGAGGGGATTTAGAGTGGGGCGAGGATCAAGAGTTGAAATGAGTGAGTTTGTTGGTAAGAATGAATGGAGCGAGCGAGTGCAACTGACCCCTATCGGGTTGTGCAGCACTGCTCACGTGGCTTGCCACTAAGCGTGGCAAACCGCACAGAGCTCACATAAATCGCTCGAGGAAAGTGCCGAGCGTAACCCAGAAAACAAGCAGACAGCAAGATCTACGGCTAACGTGAAATTAACACGCAGGTTAGGCTACAGCATAAGGAAAACGGTAGAACTAATCTAGGCTCACTAACAAAGGAGCGACAAACGTTTGCTACTTTAACACGATAGTGCAAGCGAGGGTAGGTGTTGCAAGTAGAAAGCTTGAACACCATTGCACTAGCAGCAACGAGCGGAGAGAGAGACGGCCGGTAGAGGCGTAGCGCATGCTGCCTGATACGGAGAGAGGCCCCGCACAGCGTGCAAGGCCCGTTGAGAGCAATGACCAGCACGCCGCCAAAAGCACCGAGCCGGGAGCACCCTCAAAAGCAACCGCAACGGGAGCAGCCCACAAGAAGTACCCCACCAAAAGCACCCCACGAGAAGACCGGAAAACATCACCAAAAGCACCCGGCCAGGGGCACCCTTAGAAGCAGCTGCCACGGTGCACACAGCCATAAGCACCCCCTAAAGCATCAGAGTGGGAGCACCCCACTAGAAGCACCGCACCAGAAGCACCCCACCAGAAGCACTCCAACAAAAGCTCGGACAATGCCACCAGCGTCCAACCAGCTCACGCAGTCTGCCCGGGAACGGGCACCCCCTGCCATGGCGAAGGAATCAAGGACCTGCACTCCACAAATCAGAGGAACGGGAGGGACAGGGGGAGGGACACGGAGGCATGGACAAGGGCCAGGTAGGCGAGCAGAGCCGGCGGTGAGGTAGGCAAGCAGAGGAACCTGCACGGAAAGAGGAGGGGGGGAAATACAAGGGTAAAGGAGAGAAAATCATCAAGAAGATGACCATGTGATGCCCAAAACAGCAGCATGAGGGGCAGGACAGAGGGAGGGAGGATAATTAGTCAGCCCGGGGGCAGGGTGCCAAGACCAACCGCGGTAATGCTATAGGAAAAGGTGGGCTAGTGAAGAGCCTTGATGAGGAAGTCAGCAAGATGAAACTCAACGGTGATGAAGTGTAGAGAGACATCGCGAGCGGCAACGATATCACGCACGTAGTGGTGCTCGACATTGACGAGCTCTGTATGGCAGTGAAGCACAATGGCATTCTTGGCAATAGCCAGACCACTCTCACTATCAGTGTAGAGAGGCAAACGCGGCGTGGGGAGACGAAAATCATCAAGGAGGCTGCGGAGCCACACAGCCTCAGCAGCTGCACCACCCAAGGCCATGTACTCGGCCTCGCCCGTGCTGCGAGCAAGAAAGCCCTGCTTGCCGATACACCAGGAGATGGCAGCGGCCCTGAGCAGGATGGCGAAGCCACTACGACTCCGAGCATCCGCGTCACGGGTGAAATCGTTGTTTGCGTATCCTTCAAGAATAGGCACACCGGATACGGCCGGAAAGGCAAGGCCAGTGTGGGCAGACCCAATGACGTAGCACAGGACATACGCAGCCACACGGAGGTGTGCCGTGCAGAGATCCCAAGCGTACTGAGCAAGAACATTTACCGCACAGACAATGTCCAAACGGGTGGTACTGGCCATGTACGTGAGCACCCCAACGATGGATTGAAGAGCAATGACGGACTCAGGGTTACCCAACACAGTGTGGTGGAAAACAAGGAGGACAAGCTAGGTGCCTGGCGGCATGGGAGAGGAGGCAGCGAGAAGGGGCTGCGACAGGTCAACGAAAGAGGAGAAGCAATCAGCAAGAGTGAGGACATAGCGCTCTAGGTGGAAAAGGAGAGAGCCACAGAGACGCTTGTGTTGCATCCTGAGAAACATGGTTGCAAGGCCAAGATCCTTTGTGCGGTACGCCAAGGAAAACAGGTCCTTGGCCGTGACAATTGCATAGGAGGACGGGGATATGATGAGGAGGTCGTCGCCATACACCAAAATGAAGGCGGGCATTGCAAAATTGCCCCCAAACCAGGAGGGAAGGGTCAGACTGGCTTGGATGGAAGCCTCTACGGACAAGAGTGGAGGAGAGTTCCTTATTCTACCAACGAGATGACTGACGAAGACCATATAACGCACGACTGAGGTGACACACCTTCGGCGAGCCATCCAAAAAACTAGGCAGCTGAACCATTACAAGCTCCTCCTCGAGATGGTCCTGAAGAAAGGCATTGTTCATGTCTATCTGGTGAAGCTCCCACTGGAAGAAGCGGCCACACAGATGATAACGCAACTCATCGTAAAGCGATCGACTGGGGTGTAGGTGTCGCCAAAGTCAACGCCAGGAATCTTGGAGTATCCCTTTGCGGTGAGGCGGGCCTTGCACCGGTCGAGAGCACCGGTGGCAGTGAAATTTCTGTAGAGGACCCACTTGGCCTTGATCGCAGTGCGACTCGAGGGAAATTCAGCAAGCACAAGGACGCCGTGGTCGAAGAGCGCAGCTGACTCCACCAAGCACGCTGCGTACTAGGCAGCGTTCTTGGGATGGGAGAGGGCGGTAGCAAGCATGAAAGGGTCAGAGTCGTCAGCAGGCGGAGGGGAGAGACTGTAGGAGGGGCGGAAATGACAGCAAGAGCGCAAGTAACAGTTGTGGGAGCACTGACAAAGTGGTGGTCAGTGCTAGCATCCAGCGCATGGAAAAACTCCACGTGAAAAAAGTGACAACCATGGGCGTGACTTGGGTGAAAGATGTGCTGAAGGAGATGGCAGGGCGCAAAGGCTGACGATGGAGAAGTGAAAAGACACAAGACGGGAAGGGGGATAGGGTAGATGGGGTGGTCAATTAGGCAAAGGGAGGGAGAGGGGAAGGGGGGAAACGGCGTGGACACCGAGATCACTACCAAGGACTCCGGGCAGGAGGCAGATGTGGCCGGAGTGGGACTGTTCAGGATAGAAGCCAGAAGAGACGGGGTGACGGGCGAGACGGGAGAGAGCATTGAAGAAGGAGAGGAGGCAAGACAAGATATAGAGGCTGACGGAGGAGGAGAAGATGGTGGGGGCGGGGGCAAGGGTGCCGGAGGGAGAGGAGGGTCAAATGAGCTAGAGGGAAGGGATGCGAGAGGAGGAAGCCCTGGACCCACAAGAGGAGGGGGAGGGGGGAGGGGGGAAGAAGGACAAAGCGACAGGCAAGAGCACAAGCAGTGCAGAGAGAGGAGAAGGAGAGGGAGGAGTGTCCAACACGGGGTCACAGGGAGGAAGGGAAGAGGGGGGAGGAAGGAAAGGGGAAGGAGGGGTATGGAGGGGAGGGCAATGGGAAGGAAGGGGGCCAATGGGGCCAACGGGAGAAGGCAGGGGAAGAATGGGGGGGAGAGCCCAAGCAGCATGTTTGTGCATCCACGAAGAGGGAAAAACACGAGCATGAGGTGGCGGGAATGGGGCAGGGGCGGACGGCCAAGGAGAGGAGGGAAGAGCAGGGAGAGCTGTGAGTGGGGGAGGATGTGGGGAGAGAACACAAAGGGGGTGAAGGGTCTCACGAGCAAGAACACTGAGGAGGGGAGACAAGGGTGTGGGGCGAGGGAGAGAATAGGGCAAGCAGGGCCGGGGAACAAGGTGAAAGGAGGGCGGGAGGAACCAGGTCACGTGGGGAGCCACTCGAGTAGGAAGGAAGCAGAGCATCATCATCGGGAATGTCCTCAATTTGGAGGAGGGCGGGGTCAGGGCACCAAGCAAGGGCGTGCACTCCGGAGAATCCAAGTGCCTAAGTAACTTTCAAAGCAAGGGGAACAGGCGGGGGGCACAGGCGGGAAACCAAGGGGGAGGGAAGTGGCGACAACAAAAAGGCAGGAAGGGGGGAGACGGACGGCGGGACGCCACGGCGATGTGAAGGAGGAAAAGGTGGAGGGGAGGACACGGGAGGCAAAAACAGGGGAGGAGCCAGGGGCATGGAAGCGGCCGCAGGAGGCGTAGGGAGCTCGGAGGAAGGGGACATAGGCGGGGGCGATGGGGGCTTGACGGTTGCGAGAAGAGAAGACGGGGAGGAAATCGAGGCACCGGTAGTGGTGGGGGCCAGGATGGGGAAAGGAGAGGGAGCCAACGCAACGAATGGAAAGGGAACGGGAGGTGGAGCAGGCACAGCGGACGAGGACACGCACAGACGAGGAAGGAGGTGAGAGGGAGGGGGAAAGGAGGAAGGGAGGCTAGTAAGGGGAACGAGGGAAATAAAAACAGTGGCAGGAGATAGCAGAAGAGGATTGAGAGACGGTGGGATCCCTACACAGACGAGACCGTCAGTGGAGTAGGAAGTAGCGGAGGTCAAAGGGGAGGGGGGGTATGGTCTGTACAGAATGCGCTTTAGGTCAGCTGCTCAAAGAAGCGAGCAAGACACGACTCAACGATGTGATGCACAACTGGATCCCAAAAATGATGTGCTTGGGAGCGAGGAGCAACACCAAGTGTGACACAAAGACGACCAGGCGGATTGAGCTTGCCGGACTGAGAGAGGGGGCAAGACAGACAGTGGCCATGGTGCCCCAAAGAAAGGCCAGGCTAAGATTAGTGCGCTGACCAAAGAAGAGCTTGAATGGCGAGGTTTCCAGGGCAAGAGGGCCGTGCAAGATCCGGTTCCACACCCAAGTGCGGTAGCGTGCGGCTTGAGACTAGAAACTCCAACCACGGTCAGGGAAACCATCCTTTGCCATCATGGTGTGAACACCCTCAATAAGGGCGTGGTTCTAGCGTTCCGCGGTCCCATTCTGCTAAGGAGAATAGGGACCGGAAAGCTCATGAACAAATCCCTCACAATTGAAAAAGACCGTGGTATTGCCAATAAACTCAACGCCACGATCAAAGTGAAAGTGGGGGAGTTGGTGACGACTCTTGTGCTCGGCAGATGCGTACCACAACTGGATGGTCGGTGCAACATCGCTCTTTGTGTGGAGAAATAAGTGACAGAAAATGGCCCCGGAGTGGAGGCAGTTCTAACGTGCCCTGATGGGTCTGCACGTATTCATGGCTTTCTCTGATTTGGCGTGGGGTTTCTGAGTGTAAGTGTGAGCTTTCTGGTCGTCTCAGGCTATGTTTCAAGAAGTGAAAGACAGTTGTGACATAGTCACGTTTGAAAAGGGAATAACATTTGTGTTTGGCCATAGACATGATCTGAATGTTTTTAGGGCTTATCATGAGCTCTTCAATGCACCAGACTGTTTGTGATTTGGATCACAAACGGTGTAGCTCCTGCTACGTCAGCCAAAGTGCACCACCCCAAACCAGCCACTCAGTTGGCGGCGCGGTCCACGTCGCCCGCCGAGGCGCCCTCACACATCAAGGACCCATCAAAACAGTATTTTAGAGGCGCAAATGTCCCTACACGTAGTGGTGGTGCCCCTACCGCCTTTGGGGCCTGTTTTGATGAGTTGATCATCGAGTTTGGTGATGGGGACTGATGTGGTTTGAAACCTATTCGCGGACCTACAGTCGGAATTTTGACCAAGTCCACGAGTAACAAACTTTTCTTCCGAGTCTCGGACTCCGAGCCAGGGTTTTGGCTAAGTCCCTCAGGAACAAACCACACCACTGACATCCGGCAAATCATCCAACGGACGCCTTGGCAGCCTTCCTGAGAAAAATCCCCAGTTGGAATTTTGTTACTCATTCCGGTCGATTATTTACCCGCAGTCAAACCGCGGCCGATTCCCAGAGCTGCCCCAACTTTGGAAGCCCATATCTCCCTCGTTACTTGTCGGATTCCGGTGAAAAAACATCCACCGGATTCAACAACTCCTCAACTTTGAGGGGAAATCCTCCATTTTAGGCTCTAAGCAATCCTCAAGTTACCAGATCCAGCTGTGAGGAATTTTCTCTCTTTTGCGGCTCATTGGTGCCTCCCGGCGCTGCACTTGATCATGCAGAAGGGCAAATCTTCAACATTCTCCCCCTTGCACCTGCCATGGCCGCTGATCCTGCTTTCTCTCACTCATTTTCCGCAGCTTCCTCTAGCCCATCATGGCTGGTCATCCCAACCCCGGCCACGCTCATTGCATGCCGGTCCACGGGTTGCTCTTTGGTCAAGCAATCCGCAAGCATTTTGTGCGTGCTGTAGTGCTGCAATACCACCTGCTCCTTAACCATGTCCCGTGCGTAGTGATAATGCACAGCGATGTGCTTTGTCCTCCTGTACTGCGTCGGGTCGTCGTTCAGCGAGATGGAGCGAGTCTTGTTCTTTTGCACCATCGTAGGCTTCTGCTTCGACACAATGAGCTCCCCTAGCAACCTGCAGAGCCACTCTGCCTCCTTGACTGCCTCAGCCAGCGTCATGTGGAAGTGGCAACATAGAACTGCTTCATGATGCACCACAAGACCGCTGCACAAGCAAGGAAGAATACGTAGCTGGATGTGGACTTCTGCTTGTCCACACCGCTAGCGTAGTCTGTATTTGTGTAGCACACCACACATCAGGATTCCACCTGCCCTTGCCGTCGAACCTCAAACGCGCATGCCGTATCGTCTGCATGTAGCGGAAGATGCGCTTGACCACCTACCAGCATAATAGCCCTAGATCGGCCACGTACCTGCTAGCTTGGCCCACCGCGTAGCCCAGGTCTGGTCAAGTCGCGACCATGGCATACATGAGGCTGCCCACCGTCGATTGGTAGGGCACCCACCCCCCCATATCCTCTCGCTCCTCTTTTTTCTGCTGCACCATTACCGCACTCAGGTCATGAAGACCAGAATACCAACTGGATTGCAATTCTCCATGCCCTACCGCTTTAGCACCTTGACGTATTTGGCCTCTCCCAGCTCAAGTGTGCGCGCCCTCCAGTTCCGCGTGATGCTGACTTCAATGTAGTACTCCAGCTCCCCCATGTCTGAAATCTGGAATCGGCTACTCAGGTGCTCTTTCATCTGCTTTAGGCTTGACAGATCCATCAAGCAGAAAGTCAGGTTGTCCACGTAGAGTGCAGGAATCTGGTGGAGCTGCTTGTCATGCCTCAAGTACACACTCTGATCTGACTCACAGCGCTTGAAGCCAAGTTGTGCCATGAATCTGTCAATCTGTTGGCACTAGTATCTGGACAATTGTTTAAGCCCGTACAAGGACTTTCACGGCTTGCATACCTTGCACTCTGTCACCTCCACCCCTTCTAACACCTCCATGTGGATCGCTTTTTCTATGATGCCATTGAGGAATGCCGTCTTTACGTCCATTTGGTAGAGCTCCATGTCCTTCGCGACCGCCACCACAAGGATCAACCGGATGCTTGTAAACTTGGCGAAGAGAGCAGACGTCCCATCGTAGTGCTCGTCCTTACGCTTTGCTTATCTCTTGGTCACCAGCCACGCCTTGTATTTGTCAACCATTCCTTGCTTTGTGAACTTTGTCTTAAAGACCCACTTTGCCTTTGCGCTTCATGAAGTACACATAGATTTTTCTGTTGTAGTCATCTATGAAGGTGACAAAGTACTGCGCTCCGCTCTTTGACGTCGTCTTAAATAATCCGCACATGTCCGTGTGGATGACCTCCAGTAGGTCTGAGGCGTGATTCACGTTCTCGTTGAACGGTTTGTGCTGTGAGTTGCCCAAAATTCAAGGCTCGCACTTTTGTGCTTTGCCGCATCTGTCGTCTCTTCCGCACCATCAATGACGAGGCCGCGTAGCAGCTCACACTTAGCCATCTCCTTCATGACTACGGATGAGGAATGCCCAAAATGTCGGTGCCAAAGCTCCAGAGCAGCTCCCCCTCCTTTGGCCAGGTTGACAATGCGTTCTTGCAAGTCTACTGAATCTATCTATGTAGGGATCACCTTGATCTCCACAATGTAGAGGCCTTCCTTGCGCTTAGCCTCCACCATGGGTTCACCATCACCGTCCTTCCGCGCGAATGCCCCATTTCTCTTGAAAATCACCTCGTATCCCTTGTCCGTCAAGTGGCTAACACTTAGCATATCAGCCCTTGGGATACGTGTTGCATGTCCTTGATGACGCACTACACCCGCTTCCCACCAACCACCAGCTCCACGTCCACGTCTCCTTGGCCAGCCGCAGGTTAGACCTTGTCATTCGTGACCATCATGGACTTGCTGGGCTTGGTGTAGTTGATGAACCAACCTTCCTGACTTGGGTACGCTCCTCTGCTCTGGATTCAAGGCATCGCCGGTTGGCCTTCTTGAGGTAATGGTTTGAGTGGCGTTGACTGAATTCTTACCTTTGGCGTCCTTGCCACCAGCCTTTGCCTCCTCGGTGCAATCACGGGCCCAATAGCCCTCCTTGCCGCAGTTACGGCACGCACACTTCTTGACCCTCTTCTTGCTGCCACCATATGTGCCACCTCCCTTACCCCCACTTCTGTCACCATGCATTTAGGTGAGGAGGGCTGATGAGGAGGACGAGGACTACCCACAGCTCCGCCGCTGTGACTCGTTACGGATGTATTCTGCGACAGGGTCATAGGTGAGCTTGTCCTCTTTCCATCCTCCCAAAACTCTGATAAGAGGGCCCCTACTATGAGGAAGGGCCATGAGGAGGGTCATTACCTGGAGCTACGTGCCAATCTTCCACCCAAAGTCATTGCACTGTGAGGCAAGCGACTTGATCTGCTGCTTAGCGGAGGTGAAATCATCTCCCTCCTCCATTCTCACTACAAGGAGTCGCTTCATTGCAAACAATTTGTTCCCCAGTGACCTGGATTGATGTAGAGTAGAGTCTTTGCCTAGCCTCAGCTGCCAGCTCGCAGCCCTTGAAGTAGCCCCATTACGACTTGATTGTCCCGGGAACCAGTAGCATGAGCGCCATATTGTTCTTCTTTGCAAAGGTCTCCTTCTACGCTTCTGTCGTTGTTGCTGTCGCTTCATCCGGACTTCCCTTCCCTTCATGACCTCCAGCAGCCCCTTATGCGCGAGGTGTAGCTCAAAGTGCCACCTCCATAGCCCGTAACAAGGCCCACCTGCATATTTCTGGATGGGCTGCATCTTCATCTAAAAAAATTGTGTAGTATTCCATTCTGGGACCTCAGAGTTTGATGGCGATGTCGTCCTTGCCAAAAATTCCGTCTGCCGCAAAAGTCCTGAGCAATTTGTTGACTGGACAGGGACGTGGACCCATAACCCTCTGCTCAGATAACGGCCCCCTGGTGGAGACGATTCCAACGTATCCTGATGTGTCTACACGTGTTCATGGCTTTCTCTGATTTGGCGTGGGGATTCTGAGTCTAAGCGTAAGCTTCCTAGTCGCCTGACACTATGTTTCTGGGAGTGAAAGACAGTAGCGACACAGTCACGTTTGTAAAAGGAAAAACACAATTTTGCATTAGTTTTTGGCCATAAACATGATCTCAACATCTGTAGGGAGAGTCATGAGCTCTCGAATGCACCAAACCGTGGACGATTCTGATTACCGTAGCTCCCACTACGTCATCCAAAGTGCTGCATCCCAAAATAGCTACTCAGTTGGCGGCACGCACCACGTCGCCCGCCAAGGCGCCCTCACACGTCAAGGACCCATCAAAATGCCATTCCGGAGGCGAAGATGTCCCTAAATGTAGTGGCGGTGCCCCTTGCACCTTTGAGGTCCGCTTTGATGAGTTCAACATCCAGTTTTGTGATGGAGATTTATGTGGTTAAAAAGATGTTCGCGGACCTACAATCAGAAACTTGACGAAGTCCTTGGGTAACAAACAGTATTATTGAGTTTTGGACTCCAAGCCAGGAATTTGGCTAAGTCTCTCAGTGATAAACTACACTGTTGACATCCGGAAAATCATCCACCGGACGCCTCGGTTGCCTTCCGGAGCAAAATCCCCAGATGGAATTTTGTATTTTGTCCCGGATGATTATTCACCGGTAGTAGAACCATGGCCGACTCCCACAGCCACCGCACTCACCCCAGTTTTGGAAGCCCATGTCTCCCTCGTTATTTGTTCGATCCCGGTGAAACAACTTCCACCAAATTCAGCGACTTGTCACATTTTAGGGGCAATCCTCAATTTTAGGATCTGAGAAATCCTTGAGCCACCAGATCCAACCTTCAAGGAATTTCCTCTCTCTAGCGGCTCGTCGGTGCCTCCCGGCGCCGCACTTGGGCATGCAGAGGGACAAATCTTCAACAAGAAGACCCACGTAAATCGGGAGTAGTCATCTATCAGGCTATTTATGTATGTGGCATGCTCAACAAGGGCCTCATCCTGGAGAGGACCGAGGATATGGGCGTGAACCAGTTCAAGAAGCACGAGAGGGGGGGACAGAAAAGGGAGGTGATGCATCTTATCGACCGTACAAACGGTGCAGTTAGCAGCGAAAGGGGCACAGAATGAGGGATCAAACAACCCATTGGCTGGGAGGGAAGAAAGAAGAGAGGTGACGGCAGAAGCTGGGAGATGACAAAGACGATAGTGAAGGAGATGTGAGTGGGCAAAGCAAGAGAGGGCAACAAGTGCGATAGCATCAGCCGCGTGGGCAGAGACAGAGTGGGGGCCAAGAACCTGATAGAGGTACTCACCAGGGGGCGGCAACCGCGAAGGACAACAGGCCCACTGGCGGGATCAGTGAAAACGACAAGACCAAGCGCATAAGTTGTAGAGAAACCATAAGTATAAACCATTAGGATAGAGAGGAGGAAGAAGTCAAGGACAGGAACATAGAGAACAAACGATAGGGACAAGTTACCTGTACAGGATGTCAAGGAGACAGTGCCAACACCAAGAACAGGTAAGGGTGCACCATTGCCGGTGAAAACAATTGTGATGACAGATACAAGACTGAACAACGTTAAAAGATCATGTATAGGGCACATGTGATCAATGGCGGCCCTGTCAAAAACCCAAGACGGAGAGAGGACATGCTAAGTGCGAGAGATAAGGCAATAGGCAGTCGTTCCAGGTGACACACTCTCAAACAAAGGGAGCGACAAGGAGAGTGGAGTAGGCAGTGGGGATGAGATAGGGATAGCGATGTAGTCAAACAAGGAGGACATACCGACGAGGGGAGGACCACCGAGGACACCCTACGCAAGAATGCCAGAAATCAAGACAACAATGGCATCCTCAGTGAGAGGAGGAGCAGTAGTGGCAAGGGGTGCGGGGTCGCTAGGCCGGTCGATAGGAGCGGCGCCAAGGGGCCCAGGGGGTGGGACAGGAGGAGCACCAAGTGTACAGCCACAAAGAAGAGCACGTTGGCAAGCAAATAGCTCACAAAGGTTGGGAACCGAGGGAAGGGGACAGGTGTCATGGCGATGACCCACAGCATCACAGTTCCAACAGATGGGCGGGCGACCAACGTCGTTGCCAGCAGGAGCCCGGACAGCGAGAGCATGGGCAGCCGAGGGCGGGAGGAAGCAAGGGAGAGCATCAGGAAAAATGGGCTCAGCAAGAGTAGCAGAAGCTGGGATGCAATCTGGAACACTCCAAGACTATCAAGGAGAGCAAGCTAGACGGTACCCAGCGTCTGATAGGCGTACTACACAATCAGGGCAAGACGGAAGGATGTAAGACTCCAGAGGTAGGACTGAGGCCAGAAACGATGGAGGTCACAAACGTCTAGTCCATAAGGGAGAGGCACCCGGCCTGAGCAGCTCGCTCAGGAGAAGCTTGGCGCGACCTAGGTAGGCCCCAAGAGATTCATCGAGACGATGGCGGAGAGCGCATAGGTCAGCCCGAAGGGAGGTGTCAGAGTGAAGAGAATCAGAGGAGTAGAGCACAAGAAGCAAGGCCCAAGCCTCGTGAGGACAAGGAGGAAGAGCGGGAGTGGGGGAAAAGCAATGAAGTAGGCGGAGAGCAACGGTAGGAGCAACAGAGTATAGAAGATGAAAGGCGAGGGGCACACAATCCGGGTGCGTGAGAGGGAGGGTGGGAGCGGGATCGTAGTGCTCCTAGAGACTGTGCATATGTGCCCAAGAGACAAAGTCAGCAGAACAATCACTAAAAGGCGTGCCGACAACGTGGCTAGGAGTGGAGGTGAGAGACATCAGTGAGGTGCATGGACGGAGAGTGAGGCCAACAAGCTGAGCAACTGCAAGTGTCATTCGTCGAGACAAGCCTTGGTTCAGGCCAGGGCCGCGTGAGGATCACCAGGTGGGAGACCGCCAGCAGGAACAGCCCCACAATCAAGAAGATTGCCACCACCGACGCCACCCCCAGCCACGGCAACAGCAACCCCAGCAGCAGCAGCACCCCCGACAGCAACAGCACCACCGTCGGCAGCGGCACCTCCGGCGGCAGCAACACCTCCCGAAGCAAAAACACCACCAACAGCAGCACGACCACCAGCGAGACCAGCAGGGATGGCGCCACCGCCGACGCCAGCAGCAACAGTGCCACCAGCACCATCCAAAGCACCGAAGGCACAAGGAACGGTAGTAGCACCTCCGTGGGAGCACCACAACCAGGAGCCA
Organism: Penium margaritaceum; assembly: GCA_023375785.1. Taxonomy (NCBI): domain Eukaryota; kingdom Viridiplantae; phylum Streptophyta; class Zygnematophyceae; order Desmidiales; family Peniaceae; genus Penium; species Penium margaritaceum. The sequence goes on along the minus strand of SZWC01006909.1, from coordinate 93,882 downwards.
TCATGCCACCAGGAGCGACGATGCTGCCCATCTCCGCAAGACCACACGTGACGCCAACGGGGAGGGGATGAGCCACATCACCACCAACGGGAGTCGGGGTGAAGGAGTGGTCAAGAACTGGACGGGCCGCAAGAGCATCAATGATGGTAGTCAAAAGGAGAGCGTGTGGATCACAAGGGGGAGCAGGTTGCGGAGCGGAGGCGGAGTGAGAGGATTATGGAGAGCCGTGAGGGCAGAAGTGATAGCCGCAGCCGCAACGGACCGAGGCGAGAGAATGGTGGACCCGTCCATGAGACCTGAGATGCAAGAGTCAGGAGGACTAGGGGCACGGGAGGAGGCATCAACGACCTGTGCCTCCGCACGGGCGGCTCCAGCAGCAATCGCAGCGGCCAGGGCACCGACAAGGCTGAGCTCAGGCATAGCGGTACACGAGGTGAGGGACGGAGCAACAGAGGAAAGGAGCAGATGGCTTTAGGAGGACCAAACCGTGAGCGGAGGTGAGGGAGAAACCATTGAATGGAGTGTGTACTTAAGGGAGTTTATTCGAGGGAGGAACCGGGAAGGAAAAGTGGAAAAAAGATAGAGCGAGTTGGGTGAGAAACCGAGGTTGCCGACCAACCGGCAAGATGCACCAAACACATGGCAGTGGGGGAGAAGGAGGCAGCAAACATGGGACGACAACGAGACGCAACCAAGCACGTAAGATATAGGAACAAAGCATGGAATGCAACAGTATATGAGAAGAGAAACAACAACGGGGGCGCGAGGGGAAGGCAGAAGCAACAGAGGGAGACAAAAGAGAGTGGAACGAGAGAAAGTGAGGGAATGAGAAAGGAGCAAGAGAGACAAAAGAAGGAAGGGATGGAGGGGGGAGATAGAGAGGAGAAAGAGAGGAAAAGAAAGAAGCAAAGAGAGAAGGGAGAGCACAGAGAAGCGAGGATGAGATGGGAGATAGAGAGAGAGAGAGAGAGAGAGAGAGAGAGGG
>SZWC01006909.1:66766-83488 GCA_023375785.1 Penium margaritaceum | reverse complement strand
TATGAGGTGCTCTTCCGCAGGAAAGGCGCAGTGGTGCGCATGGACGGCGACGGTGAAGTCGTGCTTGAGGCAAAGTGCAAGGGCGGTCTCTACATTGTGGAGACAAAGGTGATCCCCGCAGCAGCAGACGCAGCAGATTCGCAAGAACGTGCCGTCAACTTGGCCAAAGGAGGGGGAGCTGATCTGGAGCTCTGGCACCGGCGGCTGGGGCATTCGTCGCCCGCAGTTGTGAAGGAGATGGCGAAGCGCGACATGGTCCGCGGCCTCGACATCACCAGTGCAACAGACGCGGTAGCAGATGCAACAGCGTACAAAAAGTGCGAGCCTTGCATTTTGGGCAAGGCGAGGCGCAAGCCGTTCAACGAGAAAGTGGGGCGCGCCCAGGACCTGCTGGAGATCATTCACAGTGATGTGTGCGGACCGTTCAAAACGCCATCAAAAGGCGGCGCGCGGTACTTTGTTACCTTCATCAATGACTGCAGCAGAAAACTCTACGTGTACTTCATGCAGCGGAAGGGCATGGTGCTCGACCGGGTGAAGGAGTACGTCGCCGCGGTGGAGAAGCAAACTGGCCGCAAGATCAGAGCGCTACGCAGCGACAACGGCGGAGAGTACATGGGCTGCAGTGGGTGGCAAAAGGAGCAGGGCATCAAGTGGGAGCACACAACTCCCTACTTGCCATAATCTAATGGCGTGCCAGAGCGAGCAAATCAGACGTTGCTCAACATGGTTGTCAGGCAAAGATCCACCGCATCTCCGCTGGGAAGAAGTTGGATCCGCGCAAGGAAGTCACCGCGACCACAGATCCGCGGAGGAGGATGAAGGGGAGGCCGCGGAACACCGGAGAACGCGCAAGGCATGATGCCTCCCGCAATAAGATTGCGGTAGAGCATGGGGTGGCGCGGAATCCAGTGGCGGTGGAGGAAAACAGGCGGGGAAAAGTTGCCGCCAGGGAGCAAAAATCAACGGTGACCTTTCTACGGCTATTGGAAGCAATTGCCGCGGAGGAGGCAAGAAGGGGCGGGAATGGCAGGGTGAGAATCTGCGGTGAAAAGAGAACATGTGCCGAACCGCGGAGAAGTGGGAGTGAAGCAGGAGCGTCGGACGTGCAAGACATCCACCGGCAGAACCGGACGTCAGGAAGAGGGCGGCAGGAGCTCGGCCAATGAAAACCCAGGGTTGGCAGCGGTAATCAAGGAGGAGGGCCGGGAGAACGCACCGCGTGAAGACAAAGATTCAAGGAAGAACACAAGACTGCGTGCACCCAAGTCACGGAGTAGAGGAAGAAGCGGTAGAAGGGCAGAGAGATGTAGAAGAAGTAGTCTTTTGTGTGATCAAGGACGAGACCCGCGGTGCGCGTAACGCACCGCGCGGAGTCCGAAGTAGAGGAAAGAGTGTGTTAGGAAGAGACTTAGAGAGCTAGGTTGGGTGAATGTAAAGTAGCGATGTAGCGGAGGAACTGAGAGGACGATGTGCTCTTGATCTGATCTTGTACTATCTGACTTAATGCAAGTGTCGTTTCCAGCTGAAAGATTCAAGCTCTGACTCATTCTGATCTAGAGTGCCGCCACATGCATTCTTGATCCACGTATTTGTCAATCAAGTTCCTACCTCCACTCCCGCTTCCCATCTGAGATCTGCCCCCGCCTGAGAACAGGAAGAGTGTGCTCCGCGGAGGCACTCCGCGGAAGACAAAATCTTCTCTTGGTGTATGTCTGTCCTACTGGTAGCTCTTCTGATCTTGGGTTCAACAAGAACTCCGCTAGAAACCATCACCACCAAGGAACGCAAGCAGGGTGAAGGGTGCTGCCGGCGACGTTGCAGCCTTGCGCACAGCCGCGGAACGGGGTTCCGCGGGCAAAGGAGTCAAAGGCCACGAGGTGGCGGACTCTCGTGTCGGCAAGGAGTGAGCTGCGGAGCACCACACGCGTGCGGAGTCCTGAGGGTGGGAGGCATCCGCGGAAGACCAGGAGAAGCAGCAGAGGACCACTGAGCAGGTGCACCGCGGAACCGCGGAACGATAGAAACGCGGAGCTGGCCTGGCGCGGAACCAGAGAGCGCGGAAAGAGAGCATTGCACAGAAAAATTTGGGGTGTCATGGTGCGGTGAGCGTGGAGAGTTCTTTGCTCTTTGCCAGCAGAACTGCACGTGCCTTCAGATTCAGTCATACATGTCGGCGGCTAGCTTCGTGCATCAGGACACGCGGAGGCGGCACCAGCAGCATTCGCAGCAAACTTCCGTACGCCACTTCTTGCCGCGGCGTGCAGCCACAGAGGCGGACAGTAGGGCTACCTCGCTCACGCCCTCTCGCACGCCCGTCAGTTCGTCGCCGGGCGCAGATCCACTGGTACAGCACCGAAGGGTCACCGAGTGGCTGGAACAGCTACACTGGCGGCGCATCATGGACGCGTTGCAAGACCGCGTGGAGGTGGAAAGCGTACACAGCCAAGATGTGCGCGCGACCCACGAGCTCCAGGCCAACGTCTCTATGGAGCAGAGGTGGTTTTCCAATGTGCCACCGCCAGCAGACGGACTCTCCGAGAGCGGGAAGTCCATGGCGTACCAAGGACCAGTCTACTAGCGGCGCGGCGGAAGACAGCCGCCACGGGCAGAAGAGGAGGACTACCAGCCCTCCGCGCCCCTAGTAGGGTTGGAAACCTCCCCGGCTCCATATGTCTCCAAGGTGCCAACCATGGAGGCTGCCCACCGCCACCAACCGCAGGTGGGATTCATGCCGGCGGAACACTCACCTTCAGCAAGGGGAACGAGGGGGGTGAGGCAGCCCCCGTAGGGAGAATTCACCGAACAATTGGGCATGCCGTCTGCCATGCCAGAAGCGGAGCAACAGCCCTTCCCACAAGCAGCAGAACGATCAGCAGTGGGACAGGCAGCTGGCGCTGGGCTGCCCATCGCGACGAAAGAAGTATCTCTCCAGGTGAATCCGCGGTCGACTACTGTGGACACACCAATGACACCAAGCATGAGGGCAACGGCGAGTCAGAACCCACAATCCACGGGATGGCAAGGGAGACCACCGTTGGAACAGAGAGGGGGAATGGTGCATCAACCCCTTCTAGCTCCGCAGCCACTGCACGCAACCCAGCAGCCCCTCACAGGGCCTCAGCCTCACCCCAACCTAGGATTGCCTGGGATTCTGCCGCAAGCGGGGCCATTAACAACCTCCTCTGCCATAGTCCCGCCGGGTTGGATGATGATGGGCACATGGGCCACGCCCTCCGCGGCAGGAGTAACACCGCAGGCCCCTATGCAACAGACACCGTCACAGTAACCGCCAATCCCCATGGCGGCGCAGCTGATGCCCGTGACGGTTGGACACCCGGTCTATCATCAGCAGCCGATGGGTACCGCGCTAGCTGGAATCGCGGTCCATGCACCACCACCTACCACCCAGGTACAGACGACTGTGCCCCAGTCCGCCTATCCTGCGCTCTCGCCGAACCCAGGAACCACTGTAACCCCTGCAGCACCTACTACCACCCCGCTCTACCACTCTGCAGTGTCACACCCTCTACCGCAGGACTATTGGCTGCCAGGACCTACAGCCCCTGCTGCACCGAGCACACAGACACAGCCCCCTGGGACTACCTTTTATTCCGCACCCTACGCATCGCAAGCGACCCGTTTGACTCATTACCATGCCCTCCCGGCGGCAGCTCCAGTGAGCGGCCCCACACCAGCACCTCAGGGGCAGCCACAAACTAGCCACGTGGGTCATTTGGCGGCTGCGACCTCGTATCCACTTCCCGCGGTGACATCTATGGCTAATCGGAACACTGTGCCTTAGCTGCAGTACGTGCGTGCGCAACCAGCCAACATTCCGCGGCTGGACATCTTCAAGGGAACCCCTGAGGAGGACCTGTGGACCTGGTTGAAGCAGATCACCATACATGCCAACATAGGGCGGATCCCACCAGATCTTTGCCTGGCCACTGCGGAGCTCCATCTGCAGGGCGCGGCAGAGGACTGGTACAATGCGCGAGCACCGTTCAACTCCTTCGAGGACTTTGGCAACGCGCTGATTGAGCGTTTCAAGTGGCTGACCAAGGAAGAGGCACTCCGCAAGCTTGAAAAGGAAGTCATGCGGAAGGATACCGACATCCGTAGGTTTTTGGATCAGTTCCTCACTTGGGCATCAGTCGCAAAGAGCCCTCAAGGGGAAGGACTGCCGCTGTGGGTCCTACTGCACAATCTCATCCGCGCGCTCCCCGATGAGATCAGCAGTCTGCTGATCCCTGAGCGCTACCAGTCCCTGCAGGATGCGGTGTAGGACGCCACGGCCATTTCTACGCGGCAGCAATCTACGCGACAGCATCAAGGTGGAGACTTGCATGCTCTAGCACCAGCAACACAGGCCTCTCAACCCAAGCCGAAGGCGTGTTACACCTATCAGAGCCTAGAGACATCGCTCGGGACTGCCCACGCAAGCGACAGGGTGCTCCGCGCACCGACCCCATGCAGCAGGACCCCATGGTGCAACAGTGGCAACGGTATCATAATCAACCATGGCAGGACCAGCAGCATCAGCAGCAGACGAAGGCTCCGGATCATCAACCCCAGGCTGCCCCGGGCGGGCAAGGTATTCTACCCAACCCACAGGCATCCGCAAACCCTGCAAGCGGAGCCCGCAATGTCAAGCTGGGGCTGCCGATGGCGGAGGAAGAGACCACAGAATTACCTCCCACTACTGAAGAGACGACTCTCATCGCACGAGCCCAAGAATTAGGCCTGCGCGGATGGGATCTACAGGTTGCAGCCAGAGTACATGAGGACCTGAGACTCAAGGCAGAGGCCGCGGAGGAGCGATTCCAGGAGGCAGTTGTCAACCGCACCGTCGTGTCGGAGAAACGACGACAGACGAAACCACCGCTCCCAGTGGAGAAGCAACCCGCCCCATCTTCGCAGACACCCAGAATAGCTCCAGCAGTTGCGGAGAGAAGCACTGACCCCGTCCAGCGCCTATTTACCACCCCCATTGCGGAATTGAACTTCTTTGAGTTCCTTCACATTCATCCTGAGATTGCACCGCGACTGAAGGAGGAGTTCGCCAGGGCCAATCAACGCCTCCAAGCTGTGGGCATCTCCCTCAACTGTACCACACCTACATCCGGAACACAGAACACCCACCGTGCGGTGTCCGAGACTTCATTGGCATTGAGCCTCGCGGAAGGAGAGTGGGGATGGGCACCACAACCCTTGGAACCACCGCGACCGGACGACAACCATTACGAGGTCGCCTGCTGTATGGTTTGGATCTGTGGAAGAAAGTTCCTGGCTATCATCGACACAGGGGCCACTCACACCACCGTGGCGTTCCGCGTCCTCCTGGTGGTCGGATGGGCAGACCGCATCCTCCCAACGCGCCGCCTTTTCACCAACTCGGCGGGCGGAATGGATTATGGAGAAGGGGAAGTTCACGGCCTCATCGTGCAGGTGGGATCCCTTCATGAACCATTGAATGTCCAAGTCACGCGAGCCAGAACGTATGACGTGCTCCTGGGCATGGATTACTTGGTGCCGCGGTAGGCCAACCTTCTCTTCTCCCTTGGAATCATGCAACTCAGTTCTGCATTCGGGGAGGAAGCATTTTGCCCCATCACCATCGGCAATAGGGCAGCGGTAACTGTAGTCGGCGACGAATCCTTCTCCCTCCTGGATGCTGCGGCAGAGGACTCTCAGGCCCATACAAGCAGGTTGCAACCTCTCTCAGCAGATTCGTCTGACGGGGAGCAGGTCACAGCAGGCGAATGGCAGGAACTCGCGGAGAAGTCAACTGAGCCCGGAGTGCATACCAACCTCCTTGGGCTGTGGCATAGGGGACAGCGAGTCTTAGGAGATGGACATCCACTCGAGGAGGAGGAGGATTTCTACCCACTCCGCGGAACAGCACCACCACCACCACCGCGATGGGATAACATGCTCCACTCACGACTTTCTCCCACACAAAAGCAGGACTTCTACGACTTGCTGGACGCATTCGCGGACATCTTCGCTGGGTCCGCGATTGATCTGGGGGCCGTGGAAACCTTCCACGTCATCTCCACGGGGGACTCCGCGCCCACAAAACAAAAAGTGCGCCGCATCCTCCCTGAGCAGGAGCAGATCATCACAGAGGGGCTCGCGGAACTCAAGGCGCAAGGGGTGATCGTCCCAATCGTCAGCCCCTGGCATGCCAGCTTGGTCATCGTGGGGAAATCGGACAGGTCCAAACAATTTTGCGTTGACTTCCGCGACCTCAACTGCGTAACCAAGGAGGATGCGTACCCAATGCCACTAATCGTCGACAAACAGGAGCGACAACAGGATCGCGGATGGTTCACAAAACTCGACGTCAAGGCTGCTTTCCATGCTGTCCCCATGCACCCAGACTCCATTGCCAAGACCGCGTTCGTGACACCAGCGAGACTATACGCGTTCACGTGTATGCCCTTTGGACTCCGCAATGCCAGTGCGACATTTCAGCGGGTCATGGACTCCACCCTCCGCGACATCCCTAATGTCAGTTGCTACATTGACGACATCATGGTCGCAGCCCACACCTTCGAGGAGCTGTTCTCCTCCCTGGCCGCTGTCTTTGCTGCCCTCCGCAGTGCTAACCTCAAGCTCAAGGCAGCCAAGTTCTCTATCGAAGCTGCGGAAATGGAGTTCCTCGGCTTCGTGATGAGTGCGGATGGCATCAAGACCGATCCGGAGAAGATCGCGGCAGTGCAGGAGTGGCGTCAGCCTACATCCGCGGGGCAAGTCAAGATCTTCCTGGGCTTTGTCTCCTTCTACCGGAAGTTTTTCCGCGACCACACACGCATCATCAAGCCATTCCAGGAGTTGACGCACCAGGATGTACCATTTGACTAGACATCAGAATGCGCGGACGCTTGGACGGAAATCAAACACCGCCTGGTTACCGCGCCCATGCTCGAGTTCCCCGACTTCAACCTCCCATTTTCCATCACCACTGATTGGTCGCGGGACGGGCTAGGCGCTATCCTCTCCCAGACGGTACAGGAACCAACCCTGAAGGTGATTGCGTACGCCAGTCGTGCTCTCACCGAAGGAGAGCGGAAGTATCCGCCGGTGAAGGGCAAGTGCCTGGCTGTCCTTTGGGCACTTCAACACTTCCGCGACGACATAAAGAATGGCAAGCCATTCACGGTCTTCACGGACCATCAGGCTCTCCAATGGCTCCTCACAACTCAGAACCATGGGGGCATCCTAGCCAAGTGGGCACTCCTCCTGCCGGGCTACAATATGAAGATCAAGTACCAGCCTGCGGTTGCCAACCGCAACGCGGATGCCCTGAGCCGACTTCCGCACCCTGACTGGCCAGAGCCTGACCAGGCACCTCTGGATGCCGCGGAGCATGTCCCTGATGACCTGACACCGCCACCAGACACTGAAGCGCAATGGGAGGGAGTGGCACAAGAATTTGAGGAGGAGGAACAGGAGGTCGCCTTGCAACTCCTGAATGAGCTCGACCCCACCGCGGATCTAGCACTCGCGAAGACCCTACCAGCTCTCTCCATGCCTAGACTACAGCTTGCTCGCAGGTACAACCCCACTATTTGCTGTTGGACGCTGGAGGAGATCGCACCCCATCTTCCCCCACGACATAGTCCCCAGCGAATCTCGCAACCGTCCGCTGCTACACCACACACCTACCCCACAAGCAACCCGCACACTCATGTTCCCACCATCCCACTCCTCGACAACCGCCATCCCCTTACCCTAGTAGACTTCCTTCTTCACTCCCCTGAGTCCGCAGAAAGTTTCCGCGCCATCTTCACTATTCACAATCCCACCCTTTCCCCTCTTGGCGTCTGCCTCTCATGCACGCGAGACAGCATCACCGGCATCCGCTTGCTATCCCGATCCATCCTCCTCACTCACTCTAGTGCGCGCAACGCCGCCGCACATGCCTCACATACCTGGTCACCCGCGGCCCTCACCTCCGAACCGCCCGCACCCTTCGAGGTCCACGTGGCGTGGCGTTACGTGTGGATATGCGGACGCACGTTCATGGCCATCGTGGACACCGGCGCTACATACACCACGATCGCGCTCCGGATGTTCCGCTCGCTCCACATGCAGCACCTCATCCAGCCCACTCGACTCCACTTCTCTATCTCCACCGGGGACATCGACGCGTCACTCGGACAGATCGCGGGTCTTCCCATGCAGGTGGCAAATGCACATACGACGCACACTGTCCAAGTTTGTAACATCCGCACGTATGACATCCTGCTCGCGGCGGACTGGCTCGCGCCGCGCCAAGCGGATTTATTGATCGGCGCAGGCATCCTCAGCCTCATTTCGAGTTCTGGTGTTTGATCATTCACTCCACTCTTCACTTCGCATCGACCATCTCCCCGCTCGTCCCTCCCCACCTCCAACTCTGCTCTCACAGGCACTCGACACACTCGACGGGTCACGCGCAGCTGGGCTCTTGACCGCGGAACACTCAACATGGCACACAACCAAGGCACGGGGACCGCGCCTTCGTCGCGGGGGGGTGGATCCTCCCGACGTCAGCTACGTCGGCCTGTCCTTAACACGGGCGCGGGACACCGGCCGGCACGGACACCGACACCACCAACGGGGGCAGCGGCCCTACCGCGGCCGGGTCCCACGACAAGAACTCCACCGGCAAGGACACCAGCACCGCACATGGCTGCGACAGGCGTGTCCCGACCTGGCCATGTGGCAAGAACACCTCCAACACCAGTGACGGCCACGCCAGCAGCGGCCCCGGCCTCACCGCGGCCCAGCCCCGCCGTAGGGACGACCCTAACACGAACCCCAACACCGGCAGCAGCAATCCCACCACGGTCCAGCCCTGCGGAAGGAACACCAACACAAGCCACGCCACCTGCGGCGAGATCGGCAGGCTCATCGCAACAGAGCCCAGCCACAAGCACACCACCAACGCGGATCCTCAGGCGCACGGAGCCCACGGCAGGAACAATGCAAGCAGCGGCAAGAACAACCGCTACACCGACACCAAGCCCGCGAGATGGGGCCGGGGCACTGACTGCCCCAGCCTCCTCCGCGGCTACGACGGTGCTCTCTCACTCGCCGCCAACCTCGCGTGGTTGCCCAACTCGACAATCTGCACGCCCCCTGCTGGGTACAGGAACGATGATGGAAGGGACAAGAACGCACCTCGAAGAAAGCTCGGGGGATAGCGGGGAGCAGCCCAAGGAAGCCTTGCTGTTTGAAGTCGTGAGCAGCATCATGCTCCAACTGGTGACGGAGATTTCGGAAGTGATCCGCGTGGAATTCGCGGATTCACTGTTCGGCAAAATGTGGCAGGTGGTGCTAAAGGGAGCGGCAACGGGGGCGCTAGCCCTCGGACTGCACGAAAGGCAGGTGAAACTGCTGGAAACAGCTGGCGCAGAACGCCTAATTTTGGCGTTGCGGGACAGCCTGAGCATCAAACCAGGGCTGGCCAGTGACATGACAGGCGTCGCGGAACTATTGGACACCAAGCGGCCGGATCTATCACTGGAGGCTGCTCGAGTATGGTGGAACAGGGTGCGGAGGGACCAGCGGAGCAGTCCGGAGAGGCGTTACGTGCATCTGCTCCAGGAGAGGGCCAGAGCCCTCGTTCTGTACCACATGAACAACCAGGCACCCCGATCGGCGGAGGCACCACGACGAAGATCCGCGGCGGATGAGTGGAGGTGGGGATACTTGCTCAGCCTCGCCTACGCCAAGTGGAGTGTTCAGTACCCGCAAGAGGAGAGATCGCGGCTTGCTGACACTCAGGTGCCTGAGGGACGCTGGATGGAGGCTATGGAAACGTGTTGGATGCTGACGCTCGAGAATGTGACACGCACCAGGATGGCGACAGCGGTTGCGGAAGGACAGTGGGCCGTGGTGCAAGAAAAGGGACTGCGTCTCAAGCAAGAGGAGGTGCGACACTGGGCCAAGGAGGGGGCGGAGATATGCCGAGAAGACAAGAGCGGGGAGGACGCGGAGGTGGAAGAGGCCTGTGAATACACCCAATCCACCCCTCAGTTGCAGCAGATGCAAGAACGCCTGCGGAAAGCATGGGAGGAGGAGGCAGCCGAAGCAGATCGGGCGGCCACAGAGTCCGCGGCAACAGAGGTCCGATTGGCCAAGGAGCGGGAAGCGGCGGCTAAGGCAGATACAAAAGCTGCGGAGCAGCTTATAAGGGAAATCATGAGGGAAGCAGAAGCAGCGGCAGCAGCGGCGGAAGCAGAGGTGGCAGCAGCAGCGGCAGCAGAAGCAATGGCAAAAGCGAAAGAGGTAGGAGTAGCGGCAGCGGAGGCAGCGGCAGCAGCGACAGAGGAGGCAGCAGCAGCAGCAGAGGCATAGGTAGCGACAAGAACACAAGCAACCGCAGAGGCGGCCGGAGCAGGAGCAGGTAGCACAGCCACAAAGGCGGCAGTGGTAAGGGAAACGACAATAGCCAGAGCAGCGGAGAGGCAGGTAGCAGCAGAACAAGAAGAGCAGATGGGGAAGAGGTACAAGGTTGGTGCCAAGCGCCACCGCCCGGAGCCATCCGCTGGCTCCCTCTGGCGGAAGGCACAACTCCAGGCCCGAGTGGCGGCAGTAGTGCAAAAGGCAGTAGCAACGCTAAGCCAGACCAGAGCAGCAGCGCCGGTAGCAGACACCAGCCAAAGCGAAGAGCCGGAGCAGACTTTCCCGGAGGAGACCACTCCTGCCCCGAAAGGAAAGCGGAAGGTGGAAGAGGCAGCGGCCGCGGAGCCACGGAGGGAGAAACAGCCTTGTACACATGAAGGCTCCAACCCCAGTGTTACTCCGGAGCAGTTAGCGCAAGCCCAGCAGGAGGCCGCGCAAGCAGCAGAGCTCTTGATGGCAGTTTTCCGTAAGGTCCAGATACCAGCGGAAATGGTGCCGGCCTCACTGCGGCCTGTCTTGGGAGAAACCGCTACAGCAGCCGTCTGCAAAGGGGCAGAAAAGAGAGGACGCACGGAGAAAGAGGCGGCGGTGATGGTGGTCTCCGAGATCAGTGAATCACCGGGAGATTCAGAAGAGGAGCAGCCCATCACACGCAGCCAGGGACTACTACAGGCTCCGGGACCGGCCCCGCAGAGAAGAGAGGAAGTGATTGAGCTACACCGCGGTGGCGGACGCGGTAGACGACCTAGTGGCCCCACAGAAACCAAGCTGCGAGACCAGTGGGATGAAGGGGAACTTCGAGCGGTTGGAATCCTTTGGCTGTTCCCTGCACCTGATTCCTGGGACAGAGAGCCGCCGGTCTACGACGAGGACAACCGCAAGAAGTTCGAGGTTATGAAAGCGGAACAGGATGGGAGGCGAGCGCGCGGACTGCCGGCAAGAGTGCCGGAGACAAAGCGAAAGCCAAGGGAAGCGGGGGCAGAAAAAGAGGGGAGGAAGGGGCCTATGGAGATGCAGGACTGGCGGATCTGGCAGACCGCTCACATCCTTCTTCGCGCCAGCAGCAAGGAGCAGCAGAAGGCGGAGGCGCAGAAGGTGTACGCGGATCTCGAGACACGGCTGGGCGTGGAGTTCGACCGGAGGAAGAAGGATGACCTGGCCCATCTGTGTGAGCATTATGCGTGGGAGGATGGCCGCCTCTGGAGACTAACTCCGAGCGTCTTGTGGGTGCACCCGCCCACGCTACAGAGGGCGGTGGTGGAGGCCTACCACCGCCATCACCACACCGGCACGCAGGCGCTCAAGGACCGCCTCACGCCCATCATCCATGTGCCGAACCTGGCGGCTCTCATCAAGGTGGTGGTGCAGCACTGCGCCCCCTGTGAGGGAGCGCGGAAAACCACACCACGGGACCAGCCGATGTTCCAACCCTCCCCCATCGGTGAGCCGCTGGAGAAGATCATCATCGACTTCCATGGTCCCCGCACGCACCGCGACCAAGGGAATCGGTACTGGATTGCAGCAGTGGACCACTTCACGAAGTTCCTCTGGGTCCGCGCTGTGCCCAACAAGAGCTCAGCCACCGCGGCAAGGTTCATCCGCGAGGAGATCTTTTACCGTTTTGGTGGATGCAGCGTGGTGCACAGCGACAACGGCACAGAATTCATGGGGGCCTTCAGAGAGGAGCTGGAGGAATGGGGGGTCCGCCATGTACACTCCGGGCGGTACAGGCCAGAATCCCAGGGGCAAGTGGAGCGGGTGCATGAAATACTGGAGCGAGCAGTGGCAACCGCGGAGGGCAGCAGCTGGGCAGAGAAGCTGAAGAAGACGGCGCACTTCATCAACACAACACCCAGCCGTGCAACCTCCTTCTCACCCCACATGCTTCAAATGGTCAGCCACCGCGAGCGGCGATGGGCATGCCCCAGAAGCCGCTGAGGCTACCACTCGCTCTGGAGGAACAAGAGAAGCGCTCGGAGGAGGAGAAGGACAAGGAGGTCGCAGAATGGTTCCGCGAGCGCTGTGAAAGGAAGAAGGCCATGCGAGCAGAGGCGCGGTTGAGGGGTTCTATCGCTGCCTGGCGCGGATGCGATGCAGCCAACCGACGACTGAACCATGGGCCCATCAAAGAGGGCCACTTGGTGTATCTCCGCCCCTTCCCCGATGCGGGGCGAGAGGCAGGGGAGCCGCGGGAGGTGTACCGCGTGGCCAGCGTCGAGGCAGGGCAAGTGTGGCTGGAGGGGCCGGAAGGGTTCAGCGACCGCAGTTATCCAGCCACGGAGTTTGTGCTGCTGCCACCAGCATGGCAAACGCACATCCCCAGGACGGGAGGTCGCCTATTGCCTCTGGGACAACGGAAGGGCTCACGGGGATGGAGATGGTCGTCTATGAAGGGCAGGTGTTGCAGCAAGAGCAGGAGTGGAGCCAGGAACCAGAGGAGGTGGAGGAGGAAGAGTCCGATGTCCGCGAACTGGCCGCGGAGGAGGTGAGAAAGGAACAACGGTGAGAGCAGCCGCGGCAGCAGCGGGAGCAGCAGGAGGAAAGGCGGCAGGAACAAAGGGAGCAGCGGGAACAGAGGAAGAGGGGGGAGCCCGAAGGAAGGATCGAGCAACAGCCCGAGCAAACCTCAGTAGGGGTGGCCCAGCAGCAATCCCAGAAAGCACCACCGCGGACTAGGGTGCCGATGAGCCCCAAGACCCTGGCCAACTACATGGGCCCGTGCGTATGGTGCGGAGAAAATCTCCCCGCTGAGCCACACCTAAAGGTGGTGTGCCGGGTGTGCGGAAATCCTGCACACCAGTATGCCGGCGGAACCTCCAAAACCTGCATCGGACAAAACTGCACCTGCTTACGGTGCCTGAAGGAGGCCGCTGCGGAAGAGGCCGCGAAGGAACAGGATGAGGAAGAGGGATCGGGACCCGGCGCTGGGGGAGCACCACCCCGCGGAAGGTGGGACCCAGAAGAGGAGGAGGAGGAGGAGGAAGAAGAGGAAGAAGACGGGCCCCCTGAGCGAAGGAAAGGCCCGTGCACCGTTTCCGGAGCCACGATGAGGCAGTGGCAGGCGGAGGGACGGGTCGCAGCAGAAGAGAGAAGGAGGAAGGAGCTGGAAGAGAAGAAATGTGCCCAATGCGGCCAATGGTGGGGAGTAGCGGTGCAGGATTGTGGCGGATGCCTCCGCAAAATCTGCACTGGTTGCCTGGCATCACCTCGTGATGGGCGCGGAGGGCGAAGCGGGGCTGCTGCGTGTAGGAGGTGCAGGGAGGAGATCGAGAAACAACGAGGTGTCCGCAAGGTACCTCGATTGAATGAGGTGGAAGAAGAGGAAGAATCGGAGGAAGAGGAGGAGGGACCGGGAAAGGAAGGACACCGATCCGCGGCATGTCCCACATGCCTAAAAATGGTGCAGGATGGGCAAAGGTGTGCTGTCTGCACGAGGTCTGCACACCGCGAATGCCTGGTGACAGGCAGCTCTGCCTGGAAGGGCCAATGTCACCAGTGTGTGGGCAATGAGCTCCTTGAGACAGACTGCTACCTGAGCTTCATCGCGGATACCCGAGAACCCGCATGCGCTGCCTGCCGGAAAGGGCTGGCGGAGTTCGGGAAGGGATGTGGCATGTGCCTGAAGATGTGCCACCAGCGCTGCGGCAAGAGGGGCAAGGAAGGAGTGTGGACCTGCCACCGCTGTCTTGCTCAGTCCAGAAAAGAGGACTGGGGGGCAGAAAACTCCGGGCTGCGCTGTTGCGGAAACGGATGCATGGTGATCGTCATGGGGACGGCATGCCACTGTGAGCACTGTGGAGGATGGGCCCACACGCAGTGTGTCACAGAGGTGGGAAGGAATGAGGAGGGGCAAATGGTGTACCGCTGCACCAGCTGCAGGACGTATGAACGGATCCCGCACTGCTCTACCTGCAAAAAGAGACTGGGCGCGGAAGACATCACTGCAGGAGTCCGGTGTGAGGGGTGCCAGCTGTATGTGCATCAGGAGTGCTCCGCGAGATATCAACGTGAGGGCGGAGAGGTGGAGACATACTGCCGCCCTTGCCAACAACGGCAGCGGACGGGTCCTAAAGGGAAGTTCACACACCTGCTGCGCTGACGAGACTCTGGGACAGAGTCTTGAAAAAGGGGGGTTGGGGGCATCAGTGTCAGGCAAAGATCCACCGCATCTCCGCTGGGAAGAAGATGGATCCACAGAAGGAAGTCATCGCGACCACAGATCCGCAGAGGAGGATGAAGGGGAGGTCGCGGAATACCGGAGAACGCGCAAGGCATGATGCTTCCCGCAATAAGATTGCGATAGAGCGTGGGGTGGCACGGAATCCAGTGGTGGTGGAGGAAAACAGGCGGGGAAAAGTTGCCGCCAGGGAGCAAAAATCAACGGTGACCTTTCTACGGCTATTGGAAGCAATTACCGTGGAGGAGGCAAGAAGGGGCGGGAATGGCAGGGTGAGAATCCGCGGTGAAAAGAGAACATGTGCCGATTCGCGGAGAAGTGGGAGTGAAGCAGGAGCGTCGGACGTACAAGACATCCACCGGCAGAACCGGACGTCAGGAAGAGGGCAGCAAGAGCTCGGCCAATGAAAACCCAGGGTTGGCAGTGGTAATCAAGGAGGAGGGCCGGGAGAACGCACCACGTGAAGACGAAGATTCAAGGAAGAACACAAGACCACGCGCACCCAAGCCGCGGAGTAGAGGAAGAAGCGGTAGTAGGGCAGAGAGATGTAGAAGAAGTAGTCTTTTGTGTGATCAAGGAAGAGACCCGCGGTGCGCGTAACGCACCGCGCGGAGTCCAAAGTAGAGGAAAGAGTGTGTTAGGAAGAGACTTAGAGAGCTAGGTTGGGTGAATATAAAGAAGCGGTGTAGCGGAGGAACTGAGAGGACGATGTGCTCTTGATCTGATCTTGTACTATCTGACTTAATGCAAGTGTCGTTTCCAGCTGAAAGATTCAAGCTCTGACTCATTCTGATCTAGAGTGCCGCCACATGCATTCTTGATCCGCGTATTTGTCAATCAAGTTCCTACCTCCACTCCCGCTTCCCATCTGAGATCCGCCCCCGCCTGAGAACAGGAAGAGTGTGCTCCGCGGAGGCACTCCGCGGAAGACGAAATCTTCTCTGGGTGTATGCTTGTCCTACTGGTAGCTCTTCTGATCTTGGGTTCAACAAGAACTCCGCTAGAAACCATCACCACCAAGGAACGCAAGCACGGTGAAGGGTGCTGCCGGCGACGTTGCAGCCTTGCGCACAGCCGCGGAACGGGGTTCCGCGGGCAAAGGAGTCAAAGGCCACAAGGTGGCCGACTCTCGTGTCGGCAAGGAGTGAGCCGCGGAGCACCACACGCGTGTGGAGTCCTGAGGGTGGGAGGCATCCGCGGAAGACCAGGAGAAGCAGCAGAGGACCACTGAGCAGGTGCATCGCGGAACCGCGGAACGATAGAAACGCAGAGCTGGCCTGGCGCGGAACCAGAGAGCACGGAAAGAGAGCATTGCGTGGCAAAATTGGGGGCATCAATGGTGCGCACGATGCTCGTGGACGCGGGATTGTCGCGGAGCTTCTAGGCGGAAGCGGTGCGTACAGCAAGCTACACCATCAACCTGACCCCGACAGCTGTGCTGAAGGGGAAGAGCGGCTGAAAAACGCCACAGGAGCTATGGAGCGAGCGCAAGCCAAGGGTGGCACACCTGAAGGTCTTCAGGTGCAAGGCACATGCGATGGTGCAGGCGGCACAACGGCGCGACGGAAAACTGGACCCACGCGCCAAGCCATCTCTCTTCCTTGGCTACGAGAGCGCGCTTAAGCCGTACCGGCTCTATGACGTGAGCAAGGAGGAGCTCTTTAGCAGCCGTGACATTGAGTTCGATGAGCACCAGACCTAGAGCAGCAGCAGCAGTGACATCGGCGTGGTGGACTCTCCAAAGCAGGGGGAGTGGTTCCAGCTCCTAACCAATGAGGAGGAGCCGGCGGAAGCCGACACTGACAAAGAGTCTTCGGAGAGCGACGGTGCTGGGGTGCAGCAGGGCGGCGGTGCAAACGCAGGTGTCGCAGAGGCACAGGATGCAGCGGCCGAAGCAGAGGAGGCCAAGGATGCGAACGGGGCTGCCGAGGAGCAGCAACAAGACCAGCCGCCGGCGTCACCAAAATCACCGCAACGCAGCCAAAGGCAGCGGAATGCGGCAAAACGGTATGACGCAGCAACGGGCAGCTGGATCGGCATGGCGCGGTGCATGATGGCAGGCGTAGCAGAGCCAAAAACCGTACAAGAGGCGCTTGCACGACCTGAAGCGGAGCAGTGGGACGTAGCTATCAAGTCAGAGCTTG
>SZWC01006909.1:26239-40075 GCA_023375785.1 Penium margaritaceum | reverse complement strand
GCACACTCGCGAAGCGCCATTCCTAGCGCAAACCCAATCGCGGCGCGTGGGTGCAAGCGCTCAAGCGTATCTAAGAGCACGCGCGCATTATGGCTCGAGCACGTTCCAAACATCCGTGTGACTCTGCACACGACGGTAATGGACGAGCACGTTGTCGGGGACCGTTGGCCTTCGGCACGTGCTCGTTCGGGTCAGTGTTGCAGAAGGAAGAACCGAAGGATCGCCCTCGCCCCTGGAAAGAGAACCGCCGCCGTCAACCTTGCAGCGCTGGCAAACAGAGCGCTGAGCCCCAGGAGCGCTTCAGTTGACCGCGGAGTGAGGTCCGCCGCCGAGAGAAGAGAGCGCGTGCTAGTGCGTCGGATGGAGATCGAGAATGAAATAATCGCACGTCCACGTCACCGCTAGCGGCATGTGATACAGGACACTGTGATCTCCAGTGACAAATCAACCACTGCCTGCCGTGACGAAGGACACCGGCTTAGCACAGACCGATGGCCAAACGATGCGTGCTTTCTTAGCTGGCCTATTCTGGAAACTTTCAGTAGCGCTGAGCCATTTTTCCAGGTTTGAGATTTCAAGAAAGCAAAAATGAGTCCTCTGTTCAGTCTCACCTCCGCTCTTCACATAGGGTGTGGCAGCAAAATGCTGCAATTGGATTTCAGGTACATACAGATGCCACACACCTTTCTTACACACAGTGTTTAGATCTGTTGCTAGTACTAAGATTTCCAGCTGGAAAGTCCGTTTTTTAGTGCACCAAGTCCTGCAAAGTTAGATTAGAATAACATAGTTTGAGCACACGGTTCAGTGGAGTCAACAACCTCCATGCTTGTCATCAACAATATGGTTATGGTTCATGTGCGAGCATCCCTTACAGGCAATGGCGTCAATTAAGTGCAAAAGTCAATAGCGATGGCAACCCAACAATTGCAAACGAACACCGTGGTTACAAATCAATGGTTAAACATTCTCTATACATAAATGGCGTTTCATGGGTGTTCAAATGATCAAGCATGTGTTCATGTTGGGGATGGGCATGGAGAAACCTAGTTTGTAATGGAATGGGGACAGCGTAGCCATCGCTCTGATGCAAAAACTTATGGCGATCAAGAGGGTTGAGGACTAGAATAGTGCATGTGTTATAACTCAAACATGCCAACGGTTTCCAGACCATTTTCTTCAATCTATGGCTCATGAATCTGTGCAAAATAATAGGAAGCACTAGAAATCCTTGCGCACATGCGTGGGTTTTGTGGACCAACTACACCATATCAACAATCCAACAGGAAAAGAAGATTCTAATCAACGGCACATTTTGGAGTTTGTTCTTTGCAACCATATAAAAAAATGACACTTTCCTTCCATAGATAATAGACAAGAGACTAGATTCCCTAAAAGAAAAAAGGAAATGCAATGAAACACACATTCATGCAAACCAGAAAAACATGCCATATGTACTTGCACACAAACACATTATGACAAATTTGCTCACAAAGACTTTCAAAAGGGTTCATGAATTTATATCAACTAAAAGGGAGCAAAAAAGAACTAGTTGGATGAAGTGGTATGGCATAGTTGACCTTTTAGTTGCACCAAAAAATAACACACACAGCTCTCTCCAGAAAGAATGGTACTTTGCTCCAAGTCACAGTCTCCATAAGAATATTTTACTTTGGTTCAAATAGAATCGATTTGAAAAGGTCACAAAACATGGGAACATACCCACGGTAGGTTGAAAGAGGTTGACAGGGGCAATAACAAACACATTGTTTACTTGCGTTCATAATGGGATTTTTATTACACCATGCCATCCAAAATGATAAGGACTTGCCGTAATTTACACAAAAAATCACATGAAAAGTTGGGAAAAGTATGCAAATCGACGATAAAACTCATAGAACACAAGGCGATTACCAAAGAATCATGATAACAAGAAAAGGTAATGACGCATTCATAATACCGATGAGATGTAGTGGGGAGGACGAGGTAAAAGGGAATATTGGAAGTGTTAGGAAATACAAAGGGAGTGTGAAAGAGAGGGTCGGATAGTGGCAATGCCAAGAGAATAAGGTACTAGAAAGTTATCAAGGATAATATCCTTTCGAATTTCTAGTCCAGAGAGGTTGGTTTATTTCTTTTGCTTGATGGTCAATGGCAATGACGTGGATAAGGCAGGCTAGAGAGGCTAAGTGTAGCATGTAAACCTGATGAGGGGTTGTCCAATTTGGGAATTTATGGGGTTGTGCGAGCATGGAAAGAGATCGAAATGAGGTATGATTTGAGCTAGATGCACCAGTGCCCACGATTCAAAATTGAGCTTATTTTAAGTATACTGTAGCTTGTAGAAGAACAATCCAAGAAAGAAATTTCTATTGTAAATTCACAAGACACTTGTTTCCAAAATTCTTCTTTTTTAGTACATCCCTATGAAAGAAATCTAAAAATCAATGCATGACAAGATAAAATGGAAGGAAATTTCTTGTTTTGTGACACTTGAGAAAGCAAAAACAAGCTATTTTTAGATCATGTTACTTACCAATAGCACATGGCTCCCTCCATAATGGCCTTTGTAATACAACGTAGAAGAATGGACAATCCGCGCGTGACAAGTCCACTGACTAAGGTTTTGCACACAAAACGATTCCATTCTAGAGGCATTGTTTCAGGAGCGCCGTCACAATACTGGCAGTCATGGGAATAAATTTACATATCCTTCACAATGATGAATAAATGTTGATTGCAATCACTATTCTAACACTTCCCGAGCCATTAGAAGAACAAAGCTGCGAAAAACTTCATTCATTCGTTTATATGCACAAATCATGGGAAGTTTTCATATTAACCACAACTTCAAAAGGAAGTAAGGTGAACCTTTCATCTTTATGAAAATGTAAAGGAAATTGCATCGCACCATGAATGTTTTCTGACATGTAACACAAAATTATATCTAAAAGAAGAATCAAACAACTTGAGTCAAAGCTAAGAAGAGTATCCCATGAATCATACAACCCAATAAATACACTCACTCTAATCAATCATGAATTAAAGCTGCTTGTCTCAAATTTATCAAACGATATGGATTTGCTCTATGTGCTCATATCACTTAAACATATGTATCCATCATAGCCAAGAGATGTCAAGTTTGACATCAGATGACAAGCAACACATATGGAGTGTAAATTGCAAAACATATCATTTTATTTAATCAGAACATGAGATAGACTCCAAAACCCATTTTCCAGGTTTTTTAGAAAGGTTTTCATGTACAAACACAAAAACAAGCACATGATGTAAATTTTGAAAACAAGCCTTTATGTTTTGGTGTTGAAAAATCTTATGATGCAAGTGTCAAGGACAACAATGAGTGCAAAAACTCATTGTTTTACGATTGTATAAGTGTAAACTTCCTCCCACAATGTTTTATTTTTAAATGTTTTCCCTTGGTAAATCTCCAATCCACTCGGTTGACTCTAAAATAAGGGAATTTCTTCACTTGCCTTTCTCCTTCTACCCTCTACCCATGTACTGCACGATGTCACACATTTTTTGGTTTGAATGCTGATTTGCCTGTTCTTCGGGGAAATGAAGGCTGAGATAAAACATGAAGTATGGCCATTTAATGAAGCAAAGTATGTGAGTTCTAACACGTGTCATCTTGATAACAATTTTTATTGTACCTTGAAACATGTTTCATCAATATGAGCATTAAATGACATGATGTCTTTTGCTAAAGGGGGTGCGTGGTGAAAGTGTATTTTACAATCTATTTTTCCCCTCCTTATTTCTATCACTTTTGCACCATCTTATAATACTTTTCAACACATTTTTCTCGTGAGATTCAAGGATTTCTCTTTCATATTGGGATAGTTAAATTTAAGGAAGGAATAAGCCAATGATACACACATGATATTGAGATCACAGATGGTTATAGTTTTTGTCATCTTTTTAGGATAGTTTTAACATTAAAAACTCAATTATAGAGATAGTCATGCAAACGGGTTACTTTGCGTGGATGAAGACGTGTATGGGGCAATGTTTTCAAATACATTTTTTTCCTTTAGGTATTTATATGGGTCAAGAACACCTTTCCTACTATTGAAAAGGTCCAGAATACACCTAATCAAAATTTAGACCACTTTGTTTGAGGGGTTAATCAAACATGGTCTTGTTTTGATCTCCTATTTACTTAATGAATTCTTACTTCTTCATAGTTATCATCAATTCGAGAAGGAAATGTTTTCAATTCCAATGCTTTGTTCTGAATGAATTCCAAGAAACATCTTCAAAACTTGAATGACCAATTGAGTGCATTAGACATTGTGATGTACATAATCTATCTAGATATGACAAGGTAGAGAAATGCAAGCTATATACGTTTTCAAATCTGTTTTCTTGTTCCAACTTCTTTGAGTTCATTCACTATCCATCTTCCTCATAATAATGTTTGATTTTTGTTTTCGTCAATGCTGCCAATGATCTCATTGAATATGTACATTGCGCAAAACTTGGAGCAAGTATGCATGGCTGTTATCTTTGAAAACAGAACTGCACTTGAGCATTGCACCTAATCACTGTACAACTAAAGCTCAACATGATGATTCCTCTCACCAAATGAATCATCTTAAGAGTATTCCTTCACCAAAGACGTCATAAGACAACCCAAGACTCAAGAAATATGCTGATACGTTAAATGCATTCCTTTTATAGATTTAGCCCTTTTAACAATCTTCATTTTTGCACATGGAAACCATTCATGTTCCTGTGTTTTACAATAGGTAGATGGTTAAAAAATATCTTTACAAGTGTGAGGCTATTTTGCCACCCCTTGATGCCTTCTTCTCTGTGCATGTGGCCAAAAAAAGTTAAATATGAAAAATGCAAGATAATCGAGTTTACGTGTAAGTTAATGGATTAATCTTATCAGTACAGCTGCATTTGGTTCCTCAATATCCCCCTTTTCATAGCAATGTGCGTGGTGAGGGGCCCCATGATGGATAGTAGCACCTTCCGTTATCCCATACGGTCATGCATTTTGTGACTATGTCCACACCTCGAGCTCCAGCATAATTTTTTTGGTGTGATTTCTTTCTACACCTAAGGGGCCAAAGCCCTCACGTTCCAGATCAGGAGTGCAAAGTATTATCAGTTCAATCTTATGCAATCATGGATGTCCAAAAAATCTTTAAGTTATTGAATTCAGTTAGAAAAATCCTTCTTGACTCAAAGTTAGCTCAAGGTAGTTCATGTACCCCTTTCCTTGAATGTACGATGCAACAAATAATTCAAAGAATAATGGCACCACATTATGCAAAGGAACAAATCGGCATAGGTTATTCGAGGTTTGATATCTTCATACCCCCATGTGGTAAACGTTCTTATAATTTAGGGAGACTAGTTTGTTTCTAAGTGGAATCAGACGTATTATGCTTGATCTAGAAACTTTTGAGTGCATCCATTGCATCATGCACCATTGCATAGGACAAAACAAATAGATAGTTAAGGTCGACATCCTTCACAAGCACAAGATATTAATTTATGAATCCAAAGACGCATTTGAAATTTGTACACTTGCTTAAATATCTTATCAACCATGTATACAAGATAACAATCTCTATCCTCTTCTGTACACTTCGATCAATGAAGTTTCCTTGCATGGGGATCGTACTCAGTTTCTATCAATAAGATCACCTTTGCCAATGCAAGCAATGTAGTCATGCCAATAGTCCTTAAAATGGCGGCCAAGAGACTTCTCACGTTGTGATATATTGTCTTCAATTTCACAGGCAAACTAACTCACGACATATTCCTACACAACACGATCATTATGTGTACTTTATAGGTTTTGGTGGATTCCATTCTCCTTTTCATGTTCTTCTTTTTAGATGATTTGCATGGAATCACACGATAATCCCTAATAATGAGGAGGGTGCACGAATACTTTCATGAAAGAATTCATGTAATCATCATGATGTTTGCAAGATCAAGGCTACAAGCTGCGCTCACAAAATTGGTTTCAATAGAATTCCCCAACACACCTAGGGAGGGTGTTTCATCATCCATCCTACTATAGGCACATGCTATTTGTGATTTAAAGCACTTTCAAGCTAGTGAGGAATATGATTTCCCAATGAAAAGCATCAAGTGCGTCCTTTTGGCTTTACTTTTATTCATGGAGGTGCTTTCTTGCTTCTGCATAAAACATTTCCATGGAATTAGGAAACGGCTCAAAAGATGCAACTTGATTCAAGCCACCCTCAAGTCTAACTAAGGATATGGGTACCACCACCTACCAGTTGTAGTTCCAGAACAATTGGGACATCTTGCTTATGCGTGAATGGAGCTGTTAGAAAAACTTTGAAACACAAAGACAATCATCTTAATGCTTTAGTTTAGGATCAAAACACTAAGAAATGATTTGTTTAACATTTTTAGTCACCTCTCATGTCTTTACATAAATCTATGAAATCATTGTGATTTGTTCGCTAAGTGCTAAAGATCTTGCATGCATGGTTGTGGCATAAATGATTGTCACAATGAAATGCACTATGTGAGCTAAATGTTAGACAAGCACGTGGATGCAATCTTCGACACGAGGTGTGCCAATTAAGTGAAATATGACAAACACGTTTCATTCCTCCTTAAGCCAATTCCAAACTTGGAGATTCTCTAGAATTCATGTTGCTTCCTCTTATTTTAACTTGATGTCAATGATCAATTTATAGGCTTTAACGTGCGTTGCCCGACCATCGAGGCCACAAAACATGATTTTACATAACCTTTCAAATAGGCTTTTTTCTTTACCAACGTGGCCACCTTTTCTTAGTTATGAAACTCAAAACGATCTAATTTCAAAGCATATTGAAGTTGGTTACACCCACCAATATTGCCTTACAGTAGGTACAAGAGTCTTCAAGTATTACTATTGTCAAACGATAAGTTCTCAAAGTATCTTTTTTTAGCATATTGAAAGAACGAACTAGGATTCACCATGAGCTTTGGTGGTTGGCATCTAAGGTTGCTTGGCAAGGGAACATTCATCTCTTCGACATTGTGTTGCAAAGGGATTGTGTTTATTGAGCAAAGAATTAACCAGTATTCTACATTTATATAACAAGGAAACCATTTGTACTTTAATGAAATTTTGTTCATTCAACGCTGTATCAAGCACGGTACTTTAGAAGGGTTAACTATAAGATTGAAAAATGCCAATCTGTTATGGTCAATGACTCTCTCAAATCCACACTTGTCACATTCTAAGTAAGAGGGCCAAAGCATTAAGGCATGCAGTATGAATTGTACCTCTTGGCCACCTACGGTGTAGCAAGATTTAACACGTGCTAGATAAGTTCTCTTATACGTGTGCTCTCATCTTTCTCCCATATGGAAAGCCCACTTCCTAACTGTTAATTTATTATACTAAGCCTCCTTCGGTTATCTAGGATTTGGGAGTGCAATCATGTAAGTCTTCAAAGATTTGTCTTTACGCAACTTTATTCATGATCACATATATCAAACCATGCCCTTAGAATGTCCTTCCATGTGAGATTAAGGTGCGCAAGCTAGTATTCCCATGCATGAAGCAACAACAGCAATTTCCCAAACCAAAAACAAACTGTTTTCTCCTTCCACGCGATGGATAAGGCGATTCTATAGCACGTTGCGCCTTGTGATTATCACTTGAATGTTTTGCTACAAAAGAACAAACATAATTCCAAATTGTTTTGTTTTTGCTTGTGAAAAAGCGTAATCATCGATGTTCATTGTGGACTTGTCCATGCAAACGTTCCTAAGCATTTTGCAAAGAGTTTGTACGTGTTCATCATGAATCTCTACAAAAGATAAAATTTTAAAAGATTTCTCTAATGGTCATGAAAAATACAATTTGCTCTAGTTTCAAATGTGATTCAAGCATTGATAAGTGTAAAGCGCGGCACTCGTAACTGATATTGTCCCATATGCATGCACAAATTAGTTCAAGGAACAATTTCAATGATTGAAAGCTTGTGATACCCTTGATATAGGTTAAAATAATAGGATACTTTTGTCTCTCTTGATTGTATGTTAAAGAAATAAATTTGTTCAATGCACGGTAGTCAGCACACACACACACACACACACATACATTCACACACACGCACACAAAGGCACACACACACACACACACACACACACACACACACACACACACACAATTCCAATTTTTCTTTTTATATAACATGGGATCTTGAAGATTGTTTTTGGCTACATGAATTCCTTTAATGAAGTACTTTTTAATCTATCATTTTCCATCTATATGTTGTGTAGGATAATGGCAAAAAAAAACCTTACACCTAGCTCAAAAGGGATTATGTGACTAACATTTCATTATGGTGGCAATTTATTTGATATAAGGCTTACTATATAGAAACATTCTTTTAACAAATTGGATATAGAATTCTAGCATAACTATGCATTTCCTTCACCATCATATCAAGCCTTCTTACGAACACCATCTAGACTTTGCGCACGGTTCATTTTACTTAAAGCTTTGTAAGAAAAGATTGGACAATTGTGTGATGAAAAGCTTTCCTTTCGTATAGAAATCATATTTCTCACTGAAAACATGTGCGCCTAATGATTTCTCAGCAGAGAAGCAAGCAAGCAAATATCAAGATTACGTGCAACAAAAATGCACTGAAGATGCGAATGATCATGAATGCTAGTATCTTGAGCCAAACGTGAGCGTTTTCACGTACATCAGTCTTTTTTCATTGCCAACATTGACTTATCCCCCACAAGCATGCATCCTTATCCTAGTTTCTGAACATAAGAGGCAGTCATGAACTCATCACCACCACATAAGTCTACGAAGACCTTCACTTATGCATCGAAAAGGTTAAATAGCAAAGGTATGGTGACCTAGGAATTGTTTTGCCATCATTACATGTGAGGAGTGTAAGAAAATGGTCTCTAGAGGCTAGGCATCAAAGAAGCAAGCAACTTGTATTTTGATACAACCATATAGATCATCTGAGTTAGCAAGTTATTCCTTTAGTTGAGTTGTTTTGATAACATCACACAAGAGTGAGGTTCTATCTTAAGACACGCAAAGATAGGAAATGCAAAATTCATTTACATCAATGATTTGAAACACGTTTTGGAGATTGCACGGAATCTTTCATTGTATGAATTGAAGGTTTTGCATACGCAAGCCATTCCCTCAAAGAACTCAGATGCCAAGATCCTCTATAGGTTCCCAATTGTACCAGCTTGGCTATTGATTAAATTTATCATCATAGATTGATCGGTTTGTTTGAAACGCCTTCCATTTAGTTTGATCTGCATGTTTGAATTATTCTTGGAACAATGTTTTAGGTTAGCTTGGAATTTTTCAAGTGGAATGAGGACAAAGGTTAAGATGGAAAAATTTTTTAAGCTAATAGTGGGATGTTTCTATGAGATTGTAGTTCACCTAAAGATGAAGCTAACTAAATATGTTCATTACAAGAAAAGTTAACCCACATTCTAATATTGTATCCTTGTTTTCCTCTGCATTTTGTCTATTGTTTTGGGTTAACAAGGCCATAACTTATGTCATTGGATAGTTGGTGTTTTCGATCTACTTTCATGTTCCACCTTATTTCTCCTTGTTCATGGTCGCCAACAAGAGGAAGGTGAATTCTTCATATCATTATAAACATGAAGAACTCAATTATACAAAGTGTTTTACAAAGATCATTTCATGAAATAACCAAAGTACGGCTAAGAAAACCATCCTTTTGGGCACTTCTATGATGAATAATTGATGTTTGTGTAATGAAGTTACTTGAGCAAGAATTTCATGCAGAAGTATCAAAACTCATCATTGTTAAAGGGGCGTAAAAACAACAAAAATCTTTGTAGAATTTATATAACAAGTATATTTCTAGAATTATTCGGAAACACCATGCTTGTTTCACTAGGAAATGGGGTTAGTGTGCAAAGGATAACAAAGTTTAGGCATAGCCAAAAGATTCATATCCAGATTGTCAAGAGTTGATCAAATTGTTCAGAAAGAGTCCTAGCATTTGTTTTATCAAACAAGGTTAGATGTTGCCTTGGTCCTCTATCTACAAATCAAGATTAATTGCTTTTATTGAATGATTCCACATTAGATTTTAACATAAAAGTTTAAGCTATTGACCGTATTGCTATTAGTTCATACATATGACCACAAATTGGTCCCTCTTCCAACAGATGAGACAAAGATTATGTTTCTAGAAAAATAGCTGAAAACAAAATCCACATGTTGATGATGGGATGCCATCCATTAGAACCATGTTTATCTTCTTGAGCTTGCCTCGGAAAAACTCAAACCATAAGTGCATGGTCCATAAGAAATCCCCCAAAATGAGGCAAACGTTATGGATGTGATTTTTTTCGTGAAATAATTAATGTGTTTCATATCTAGTTACTTGGGAAGAACCACCCTTGCATTCACCTCTTTTAATCAATGAGAGTGAGAAAACGTTTGAGTTTGCGCCCATCCTTGACACGACTTGTGATGGTAGAGTCCAAGCACAATCCTTTTAATCACAAATATCTGGATTATATCTACGAATTCAACTTGATAAATTTATTTATGTTGAGCCCGAAAAGAAAGAATAAGAATTGAGAAACACTTGCCCATTAAGAGGGTCCATGCAATCTGAAAGTGCAAAATGTAACATGTACGGCTTTCAGATATCATCATTTATTAGTATGGGTAATGATTTTTTGATAAAAAGACAAATTCTGCGAAGTTGACTCAAAATCAATTTCAGTGTATCAAGGATTGATAAAGTGTAACTTGTGTGGATGATGCCTCATTTACGTGTAAAGAGATGACACCCTTCATCTAGAGAACAACGCAAAAATCCACAAGAAAACTTACAATGATTTTGGTTGTTTATATACCCCATAAATCAAAGTTCTCTATTCTCAAGGGTGCTGAATAGTATTTTTTGGATTATACTTATTACGTAAAGGTGCTTCTTGCTGCGAATATGCTAAAACGTTTTCCTACCATTGATGGATGACTTCAATTCTTTGAAAGAAACCCATTTTTGCTTTTACTCAATGAGATGGTNATCATTGATTAGTATGGGTAATAATTTTGTGATAAAAAGACAAATTCTTCGAAGTCAACTCAAAATCAATTTCAGTGTATCAAGGATTGATAAAGTGTAACTTGTGTGGATGATGCCTCATTTACGTGTAAAGAGATGACACCCTTCATCTAGAGAACAACGCAAAAATCCACAAGAAAACTTACAATGATTTTGGTTGTTTATATACCCCATAAATCAAAGTGCTCTATTCTCAAGGGTGCTGAATAGTATTTTTTGGATTATATTTATTGTGTAAAGGTGCTTCTTGCTGCGAATATGCTAAAACGTTTTCCTACCATTGATGGATGACTTCAATTCTTTGAAAGAAACCCATTTTTGCTTTTACTCAATGAGATGGTTCAACCTATGGTTTGTTGTAAACAGAAACAAAACGATGTTTGATGCTAAGGTAGCATCCATCGTGTGCAATTCAAATATATTCACTAATTCTTGAAGCATTAGGTCACCTATGTTTTGCAACGACGTGTACATTGTCCTTTGAGTTGACACAACTAGATGTTTTCCTTCTTCACTTCATTTTTTGTTATCTATGTCTAAATCCAATCGCATTTTTAGACAATCACTAGAATTTCTGTACTCTATTCCCACGGCTTTCAATCCTCTTTATTCGTTATGTCATCATGTAAGTAATCTATCATAAGTTATACATCAAAACAATTGATGATACGGATTGAAGTAGTATTCTTATGGAGAGTATTAGCAAGCTTCAAAGTATGAAAGCCATGTCCCATCTTCATTTCCATGATTTTGTAAGAACTACGTCAAGTTCCTTGAAACATGGGAACCACAAAATCGTTTCTGGTCTGGTTATTTGGCTTCTTTGGAGATATGAAGCAAATAAATGTGCAACATTTTGCTTGATATCCATGTTATACAATGCAAGTACACCAAATCACCCTGCGTGAACATGGTTTCTTCGCTTGAAAAGGCAAAGTATGGTTTATTTCACTATTCTATCTCTTTCACCACGGAAAAATTGTTTCAAATAATTCGGGAATAAGCATCATATAAGAAGAATGTTTTTCTACGTTTCCCATGAGGAAGTATAAATATTTTTGAAGAAATTTTCAAAAATTCAAGGATCATTCCTTTGAGCGCAAACTACCATTAAATGCAGTGATCAAAAGGAATATAACTTAAAAAAACCTCTATATGGTTCACAAAGGTTGCAAGACTTATTTTAGAATAAGGGGTTCGAGTAAAGTCCCTTGATTCAGTCCTTCATAGAACAAAGGATTTTGGGGAAACAAAAAATTGCTAGATATAAAGGGAAAAACATATAATATTTTTTCTTTGCACGAAATCTTTGCTCTTTTGAGAGCCCATAGCCCACAAATACTTTAATACATTTTTTAAAATCACCCCCGATATAACAAAGACCTTTATCCATGTCTTACATCTGTCTCTTTATCTTAATGGAAGGTGAATATTCACTTACTATAAAACCATCTTATAATGCATGCATGAACATGCAAACCACCTTACTCAATAATTACTGTAAATCAATAGGAAAGATTAAGTGCGTCATCTGTTTAAAAAAAAACCCAACCATGGTTTCATGTCGCAACATCATAAGACACGCAAACGATACCTGTGGGACTTAAATTTCCGTGAATCCTATGAAGGATGGATACAATCTTCGTTTTCACGTGCTATTGGAACATAGTAATTATTTGATTTGTGTTTCGAGACTTCTGAAAAGATTCTGAATCAATGTAAACTGTATGAATTTTCTCATAAAAAATTATACAAAGTTATTCAAAGCAATTCCAATTCCATAAGGCAGAAACCCTAAAAAGTTAATGTTATGTATCCTGATGTTTTTTGTTTTTTAGTTTTTCAGCATTTCTATGAACGAAATCTGAAATCATGAAATTCATAGAAACATTTAGAATGGGAACATAATGTGTCCCCCTTTCCACTAGCATCATCATGACTTGTAACATACATTTCTGAATGATCATGAGAGAGTTAAAGCAATTTCTTCAGTGTCTTACACATATGATTTTTCCTTCCAATAATTCTCCTTATAATCATGTTTTCATATGCTTTATAGTATGGGATGTTTTTAAAACCATCTCCTCTCCCCTCCAGTAACAATTCTCTTCTGGGTGAAGAGGTTGTAGTTTAGGAGAAACAATAATGTAAATGGTGATAAATGTTTTCCTGTGTCTGTTTTAATTTTTTTGTGATTCAAATGATGCGTTGAGATGTTTTTCTTGTGACAAGTAAACTCATGAAGAAATCCATAACGATGTATAATAGAATAGTCTATGCCCCCATTTATTCTACATCCTTATCTTGTGACTAAAATGAAACATTTTTTTTAAATTGTCTCCATAAAATTCATTTCATACTCTTAAGTTGTTCTTGAACCTTTAGATCAAAAGCTTCATACTGTGTGAAACACTTGATATTCTTGCCCCATATATTTGACCAATGAGTCTACCAAAAAAAAGAATTTCAATAAACTATTTCCTTTCTAGCGCTTCTTCATAACTTTTACATCATTTACTGTGGCATTCCTATTTTTTTGTTTGAGAGACAAATACAGAGAGAGAGGGAGAGAGACAGACAGAGAGAGAGAGAGAGAGAGAAAGAGAGGGAGAGAGAGATAGAGAGAGAGAGAGAGGTAGAGAGAGAGAGAGAGAGAGAGAGAAAAAACACACACACACACACACAGAGAGAGAGAGAGAGAGAGAGAGAG
>SZWC01006908.1:77118-92097 GCA_023375785.1 Penium margaritaceum | reverse complement strand
CCCCCCCCCCCCCCCTTGTCTCCCTGCATGCTACAACCACACCTCATACCATATCTCCAAGTCATCCCACATTTCCCGTATTATCACCACCTTCCTGCCTTGCTGCAACCTCCCCCTCCCCTCCCCTCCCCCAAACAAGCTTCCCTTTCTCTACCCGCCCTTGAACCCTTTATTTTTTCAGTTCTTTACGCCAAGTACCCACTTTACTATTGCAACCCGTTCAACCCACTTTACTAAAACCACCGGGCCGACTCTCAACAAGTCCCCCTATTGTGATGTGAGTTGTGTCCGTTTGTCTGTACAACTCACTGTAACCACTCGGCCTTATCCATGCTCGTGTAGAACCCTGATACGGACACAGCTGGCGCCGACGCACTGACGGATGGTGGATCCATCCACCATAAGCTGAAAGACAGCTGCCACGACGTCTAGAGTGCTTGCAGGGGTGCTCTGTACTTTTTCTATAATAGCTAGTGTTTTCTCGGTGAACTGGGTTTTAAGCCCAATTTACATGTTTTGCATTGTGTGTCCATTGATCATTCTGGGACTTGTGTGTATGACTAGTTGTAGCGTCTGGGTCGACATTACGCATATCTAGGTTTAGATGGTGTTATGTTTAGATGCCTGTGCGCAGAGTTACGGCCAAAACAATGGTTATAGGCTATTTTTGGGATAAAGTGACATTGTTGTGCATGTCACCCGTCGTGTGCTTGTACTATGTGCTTGCCAGTTGTTATCTCTCTTTGCACAATGAAGCTATTGCGCTTATGACACTCTGAGCGTCTCGCCTAGCCCAATCCTTGCTGTTTTTGCACCCGCCATCTATGCTAGCGCGATCAATGAGTGGACAACGTTGCCCTGTCAGTAGCAGCAATGCTAGGAAGCTTCCAAGTATCTTCTCACGGTATTGGAGCAGCGAGGCATCCCTCGTTGAGCTTTGCTGCAGAGACACAACAGTGGCAGCAACCGTGAGAGTCACAGCTAGTACCACAGATAGTGGGAGGATCCACCATCCCACACTGACCCACCATAGCATGCAGCATCAGCAGAGACGTCATTCCAATGACAGTTGAAGTTGCATCATCATGCCATTGCCACGGAGGTAGCAATTCAAGTACGTTGTGGTGCTGGACCGGCCACGAAGTTTCTTTGAAGTTTTGTTTCAGGTCGCACGAACAACCCCCGGCCGTTTGAGAGCAAGACTGCCACAATTGACCACCATTTTGGGCGTGTGAGGGCTCTTTGGAAAGTTCTAGCCATGGGCTCTCCAACGCATCAACTCGTGCTTTGTTTGGTGCTCTGTAGCCGACAGGAAATGAAAATTTGAATGCAGCTCTAGATCTTTTTGGATTTTTGAAAAGACAAGAAAATGTGGCGTTCTTGCACTTTTTACAGGGTTTTCAATAAAACTATCACAGTTGCATTGTGCATCTTCTCTTGCATCATCCCTCCAAGTTTTGTTGCATTTGGACAACCTTCATGTTGATGTCATCATTGCGCATGATGATGTTTGCACCATCACTTAGCCAAAGGTTTGGCTGACATCCAGGTCTAGAAACGATTTAAATTTCTGAGAAAGAAAGTTGGATTGTCAATCCGACCACTTTTGTGTTTTTCTCTACTGAGCGCCCTACATCTCGTCTAGAAACGTCAAGCAGAAGGGGCGTACTGCTCCTTCCAACTTTGGCTTTGTGGCTGACTCCTCCAGTCCTCTCTCTCAAGCCATCGGCTCCCTCTTCCAGGCGTAGGAGGACATCCGATAGCAGCGGTCAGTGCAGGTGGCCACCCTTGAGGAGATTCTTACCATGTTACAGAGGATGAAGTAGCGTTCGCCAGCCGCAGACAGAGCACCACAGCAGGACATTCAACAGTAGAGCGTGTAACACGAGTGCATGCAGTAGCATCTACCAACTAGAGATGACAACAACAGTGATGCCAACGATGGCCAACAGTAGCAAGTACGAGGCCCTGGAGTGCCTGGTCGCCATGCTTCTGGCTTCCGGCAACGAGAGGTTATCGAGGGGATGGGTCGTTTCTAGTTGGGTCATCGAACTACTCCCGCGCAGGATTCCAGGTTGTTTACGCCTTCATTTTGCCTGCGCTGCTCTCCAGGCGTGTCCTTCTGATTTCCCGTGGGCTCGAGCGTGCCCCTGAAGTCTCCCTTCCAATGGATCAATGCCCGAAGGACTTTACGATCCCATGACCACGCTACGATAGCGACGTTGGGTTTGAATCCAGGAAGACCCTCTTCTAGGCGTGGGATGATGTGGAGGGCGTTTGGCCAAACTACTTAGCCAATATCAGACGACCGACCCCTTCCAGTTGTAGGTTGTGGCAAGAGTCATGTGCGGCTTGCTCTACCTCGTGCCCAAGGACGTTGTTGTCAACTTCCACCCGTTCATGGGGCCCCTGGAATAGGAACTGGAGTGAATCCCCACTATGGCTGGAAGTTGTAACTGTCGTTGCTGGCAGCCGAGACCCATGCAATGGTGCCGACGTGTCTCTGGGACCCATGCAATGGTTCCTTTCGGCATGGTCCCTCTGAGCCGTCGACAACCTGTAAGCGGCGAGCCATGCATATCTACACTCACCTTGCCACCATTGGCGGCTCCTTCTTGTTGGCCTTAGACACCATCATGGTCAGGACCCACATGGAGTTCATCGACATGTTTGTTTACTTCGACAAGGAAACTCTTGCCATGCTGTGGGCCTCGGAGCTCCTCCCTGGGGACCATGAGTACTACCTGCAACGGATGGCTGCACATGAGGCTGACTAGGTGCATCAAGCGAGTCAACTGGTTTTCGTGAAGACCGCCTCACCGACGACACCTCCCTCCCTCATTCCCTCATTCTCACCCTCTTCTCTGTCGTCCTCCTCGCACAGCCACGCTGTGCAGGGAAAGAAGGGTAAACAGAGTAGTGGTAAGGATTAGCAGCAACACCAGCTCCAACAACAGTAGCAGCGTTCACAGTAGTCCGGTGGTAGGAGTGGGCATTCAGTCCATTGCTAAAACAGTGGAAGCACACATCGATACATGGAGTGCGCACAACCCTTCGACTGGAAGCGGATCATGCAATGCCTTCAAGCTGTGCATACTCCGCAGGCGGCTACCTCTAGTGCCACACAGACTGGCCACACGACTAGGATGGAAACTGAGCCTCCACCCGCCTCCAGTGATGTGGATGCAGCAGACACTCGCGACCGTGTCATCATGGAGCTTCGTCATCTTCTGGAGCTCCACACTCAGGGATGTGCGAGTGTGTTAAAACAGCCATGTGGTCCACGGTCTGCTTATACTTCTGTATTTTTTGCCCGTGATGATGAGTGTGGGGAAGAATCGACCGCATGTGATGACTTAGGGCATGATTATACAGAGTGGTTGGATGAGTCCGAGATTCATGCTCTCGGTCGTGATCTCATCATGCATGCTGAGCGCCCGATAGCTGCGGAGTGTTTTGTGGACCGTTGCATGGTGTTCACGATGGGTCGTGAGGTGAGTGATAGCTTGATCATTGACTCGTGTGACACTCACCACATGACCGTTCGATATGCTGACTTTGTTGTCCACTGTCGTGTTGGGTCTGCTCCATCTATGCGCAAAGGATTTGGCAAATATTTGCCACTCCAGAGCATTGGGATCGTATACTTTGTTGGTCTTTCTAGCCCCCTGTACATCTCTGACATGCTTCACGTTCGTGCACTAGAGCTCAACCTGCTGTCTGTTCATGGCTACACTCGGATTGGTCTACCAGTTGAGCATGCTACTGACGATGTCATCATTTCCACCTATTATACTCATATTTTTGTCCTCTGTGCATTTGTTGTTGATGACCTGCACCATGTCGCTCGCCGCCCTCCCTCTGTGCCTCCTTTTCCGTCCTCTTCTACATGCGTGTTCCTGATTGGCGTACTCTTCCCTGAGCCTCAAACACAGTGTCCAAGCTCACTCGGACCCTGCCCGCCCTCGGACTTGACGCAACTTCCTTTGAGAAGCCGTCCAAGACCAATTGGCTCTTTTGCACTCAAGGTAAGATGCATCGATGCACTCACCCTGATTCCACCTCACAGGCATTGCGCCCGTTACAGTTGGTCCACCTGGACCCCCTCAATCCTCTCTCAGTCTAGTCCTTCTCAGTTCGGAGTTGTTATGTGCTCACTCTCTCATAACTTCACTTGGATGAGGTGGGTCTATATCCTCTGTCACAAGCGATGCTGCCCTGGCGGTCCGCTTGTCGCTGGTGATGGCTGAGCGCCAGTCTCGTCACACCCTTCATACGTTCCGCTGGGATCGTGGTGGCGAGTTCTTGGATGAGATGGATGCGTACTTTACTGAGCACAATTTCTTTCACCAGCTCTCCGCTCCCACTAGACCACATCAGAACGTTGTGCCTAAGCATTGGAACCACAACATGGAGGACGCGTTTCACGCCATACAGTCTCAGTACTCTTTTGGTTTCCTTTGCATTCAAGGGCTTTTCCTACATGATGTGGGTCTTGAACCGCCTGAGGCATGGTCCTCTTCTGGACCATGTCACACCGTAGGATCTATCCATGGCATCCATCTCCATCTTGCTCACGTTTGGGGATCCCTTGCATGCGTTTGGTACATCACAGACCACCAGGGGTCCAAGGTATCACCTTGAGGTCACATGCGTGCCTTCCTCGGCATCTCTCCACGGTCGAAGGCTTGGTGCTTTTTGGACCCCGCTCGCCACGACATTGTCGAGTCTCAAGATACTCTCTTCGTTGAGGCTCTCACCTACCGCGACCTGTCCAGCATTCCGTCGCTAGCCAATGACCACTTTCCCACCTGTGTGGCTTCCTACCATCATTGAAAATGGATCCATCCGGGCCTCCTCACGTATGGTCCGGTCTCTAGCTACTGATGATGCGGCCATTGTGGCCATATATCTAGTAGCCTTATTGGTCCCTATACCAGCATTACTCTCCAATGGCACACCTGATCTTGTGCTAGCATTGGTTTCCTCCAGCACAACCGATCCCTTGCCTACGTCAGTCCACTCTTGCGCACCTAATCTAGTGCTAGCGTCTGTCCCCTCCAGCACAACTGATCATTTTCCAGCGTGAGTCCCCTTTGACAAAGCTCATTCCATGTCAGTGCCAGCTCCCTCTTGCACACATGATTCCACGACGTGTGCCATGAGGTACATGAGGAGGTGTAGGCACGTGACAGCATCCCCAGTCATACCTACTCAATGGCCAATGGCTGCTCATCCTACATGCAAGCCGAAACCTGTCCATGTTCCTCCTGTACCCTTTTCCCTTCCCTACGAGTCCATAGCCCATGTGGCTGAGGTCTAACAGCCTACTCCAAAGACCGAGGTGAGCACCTCAGCATTGGGCTACTCTTGCGATTCCGACTACTTGCCTCTAGGGCTCAGCGGACCGGTGACTTGGTACCTAGATGCCTGGCTCGTAACATTGAGAGGTCGGTGACAAGGTCTTGCACTTGCGCAATGATTTCTATGGCTTGAAACAGTCATCCAGGTATTAGAACCAAGAGATCACCAGCAAACTGACACGTGCCGATTACGCGTAGAGTGAACCCAACCCGTCCATCTTTCTCAGACGAAAAGCTGAGATCTTCACCGCCATCTTGGAATACGTGGACCACCTCCTGATTGCGTCACCTTGTATGGACGCTGTCAAGGAGGCCAAGGCAGTCCTTCTGGCTGCTATTATTGTATTTCTTGGGATGGAGATCATACGTGATCGTCAGTGGCGAACACTCTTCCTACATGCGGCACGTTACACCCATATTGTGGAGGAGCATTTTTGTGACCTCCTTAGCATAGTTCCCAGAGCCTCCACACCTATGACACTAGATGGACAGGATGCTCTAAAGGTGGATGATCGTGTATAACTGGGTGACATAATGGATGTCACCGTGTACTTGCACCTCATGGGCTCTTTGATACGCTTGACCACTACCACACAACTAGACATTGCCTTTGCCGTCAACCTTCTTGCACAATTTTCATAGTGTCCTCAGGTGAGAGCCCTTCACGCGGTTGTGCAAGTGGTACAATACATGGTCTCAACACTGTACCTCAGACTCTGCTTTTGATAGCAGTGTTCAATGGAAGTTGATAGCTACATAGATAGTGACTAGGCGTAGACCCATGATGGACGCAGTCGGACAGGTTTTGTGTTTCTACTGGGTGGCACCGTTGTGTCGTGGCGCAGCAGCAAGGAGGGCTGCATGATGCAAAACTCATCAGAGGCTGAGTATGTTGCACCAAGGGTTGGGGCTGCCAAGGCGGTGTGGCTATAGCGTATGTTTTGTGAGTTGTGCCAGTATGTGCCTTGCATCATTTTACGTTCTGACAACCAGAGTGCTCTTGACATTACAGAGAAATCTGGTGTACTTCATGCATGCACGAAGCACATTGCTGTTGAGCATAAAATTTTTACGGAATCTTGTGGAGCAATAGGTGATCCCCATCATCTGGGTCGAAACGGACATGCAGCAGGCTAACTTCTTGACCAAGACACTGACGCGCGGAAAGTTCATGGTGGTCATTCATTCCATTGGGCTTCACCCCTTACCTAAGAGTGGCTGAGAGTGGGATGTGTGAGTATAGAGTGTTGAGCATCTGGCTACACACCTGCGTCCGTTCTGCACGTGTATGGACATGCGTTCCATCGGGTCATGGGGAGTGTTGTGATGTGTCCTGTCCGTCCGTCTGCACGGCTTACTGTGACCACTCGGTTGTGTTTATGCTCGTGCAGATCTCTGATATGGACCCAACTGGCGTTTGCGCAACGACGGGTTGTGGCTCCATCCACCAGCAGTTGCTAGGTAGCTGCCATGGCATCCTAAGTGCTTGCTCAGTCGCTTTGTAATTTTTCGTAGTCGCTAGTGTTTTCTCGGTGGACTGGCTCTTGAGCCTGATTTGCATTTTTGCATTCCGTGTCCATTGATGGCTGCCGGACTTGTGCGTGTGTCTAGTCGTAGGAAACGGGTCGAGATTTTACATTCGTAGGTTGTGACGATGTTGCATTTGGGTGCATGTGCGCAGATTTATGGCCAAAATGATTGTTTTGGGCCGGTTTTAGGACTAACTGACACTCGCGCGTGCGTCACCCGCCGTGCTCCGCGGAAGACATGTATGTTGTATGCCTATTAGTTGTATTCTCTCTCTGCACATTGAAGGTATTGTGCTTATGAGACTCTGAGTGTCTCCCCTAGCGCAATCCTCGTTATTTCTTCACCCGTCCACTATGCTAGTGCGGATCATTGACTGGACAGCATTGCCTCGTTAGTAGTAGCCATGCTAAGAAGCTTCGAAGTACCTTCTCACCCCTTCTTATCCAATTGCTTCGTTTATCGATTGAGAGGGGGTACACACTTAACGAGTGATTACGATCAATCAGCCAATTGAGTAGGCTTTACCTAAAGCAACAGTATAATCGTGGGTCATTTAGAGAGTGATGTCATCGGACCTAATCTTTACCCTCATGTTCTCAATATTTCTATACCCCTTGGTTGGTCCTATTATCCCTCTTGTGCATCTTCCCCCACCCAGGTGGCGGTTGGGGCGGGGGCGGATATTACTTTCTAATCTCGAGGTTACCACCAAAGAAAAAAACAAGATCCAGGTGTTGAACACAAAGCGTACACAGTGTTACATAGAAACCGAGTAAAGGAATCCACATTTATGTCTCTTGGGATGTATTGTTCAAGTACACTCATCTTGGACCACAGAAGGAATCAATGCCATGAGGTTGACCAATTATAGAGGCTTATAGTAGTATGTCCTTGCAATGTTGTCCACTCATAGAGGTTTTCTACACAAAATTTGGGCTTTACATACCAATTTCCTGTAGGTTACAGCAAGAATGTAAGGATGTACCATGTTCTTGATTACACATTTGTTTTGGCCATGAATGACCACAAACACATTTGTGACAGGTGGACGTGTCAGAAAAATTAGCGATCCACCAATCAGATATTGGGCGTTATAACCCTTCTTGTTGTGATTTGTGACGGTCCTGTCGACCTGCACAATTTACAGTGACCACTCGGCCGTGTCCATACTCGTGCAGATCCCTGATGCAGACCCTGGTGGTACCGGTGCGTCGTCTGGTGGTGGACTACCAGCTTGGAGTTGACAGCTCTGGACGCCGCCCGGGACCTCCTGCAATTTTTCTACAGCACGCATGCGTTTATCGGTGGACTGGCCATGGGCCCAATTTGCATGTTTTTGCATTGTATGTAAACTGTTTGATGCCGGATGCATGCATGTGACCAGTCATAGGGTCCGGCTTGTGATCCTGCACATCTAGGTTCAGACGTCGTAGTGTTCTGATATGTCTGCGTAGAGTTAAGGCCAAAACAGTGGTTTCGAGCCGGTTTTAGGACAGATCGTGTGCTTCCGCGTGCGACACCCGCTGTGTGCCGCGGCAGGTACTTATGCCATGGACCTGTGATTTTTCATCTCTCTCTCTCTCTCTCTCTCTCTCTCTCTCTCTCTCTCTCTCTCTCTCTCTCTCTCTCTCTTTCTCTCTCTCTCTCTCTCTCTCTCTCTCTCTCTCTCTCTCTCTCTCTCTCTCTCTCTCTCTCTCTCTCTCTCTCTCTCTCTCTCTCTCTCTGCAAATGCTATTGAAGCATTCAGACACTTTGCCTCGTGTCTCCTAGCCATAACCTTGCCGTTGTGTGCACAACTTGTGACTATCGTCACCGTCTGACCAGGCGCTGACGCCTAGTCGGCGGCTATGTTGCTAGGAAGCTTCCATGCATCTTCTCATGGTATCAGAGTGGTGAGACACTTCTCGCCGAGCTGCGCAGCAGAGACGCAGCAGAGCAGCAGCAATGAGTGTCCCCGCTATTGCCAATCCACAAGGACTTGCTGAGGACACCCGACTGCCGACGACGTCACCCTCGTGAGAGTGCATCAGCAACAGCCACCAGTAGCAGCAGGTGTCACCTGCAGCAGGCGGCAGCCGCTAGCAGCTGCTAGCATTGGCGTAAGCAGCGGCAGTAGTAGGCCACATCCGCGATAGGCGGCAGCTGGCAACAGCAGCAGCAGCCCGCGGTAACAGCAGCAGCAGCACGCAGCAGGAGCAACGCTGTGCGGTGGTGGCGGCAACGGCGGGCAGCAGCAGCAACAATAAGCAACAACAGTAGCAGCATACAGCAACAGCAGTAGTAGCGCAATAGAGCAGCAACACAACAGTAGCGCACGGCGGCAGCAGCGCGCAGCAACCGCTACACATAGTAGTTGTAGCAACTGCATGTAGCTACGCTACAGCACAACAACAGTGCGCAGCTGCTGCCACAGCTATGCAAGCCGTCACACAGCTGCTGTTGTAGGTGCCGGCGCAGCAGCAACAGTAGCCGAGCAGAAGCTACTACAGGGCTTCCGTGCAGCTTCCGTGCGGCTGTTGCAAAGCAGTCGCCCCCTGTGCAGCGGGACAACAACCGTGAGGGTTGTCAAGAAAAAAAGGAGTGGGGAAGAAGGGGAGCTGATATCAGCATTTTTCTTGCTGACATCATCATGTCCTGCTGATGTCAGCAACCACCTGCTGACGTCAGCACTTAGTCAACTTTTTGGTCAGAGAGTCAAACGTTGTCAGCGCTTCAACTTCTCGAGAAACGCTGACGTTTCCGCAATCCAACCAAGTTGACATCTCGGCCCATAATGAGCGGTGACATGGCTCCACCCGATGATAAAGGAAAGAGGATACTAGATCCCTCTTCTTCTTCCTCAGGGGTTATGAGCCCACTCTCGCACGCTATTGAGGACTTGCGGAGCCAGCAGGACGAGATGCATCGCCTACAATGGGAGCAGATTGACGCCATCCGTACACTCGCTGAGCTTCTTCGGGGCCAGTCCGCAGCCCCACTGCAGACCTCTGAGGGAGCTGTTGGTGTCGCACCCTCTACACAGCAATCAGCTCCAGCACCGGAGACAGGAGCTGGATGCGACCCACCACCTCTTGATGCTTGGGATGAGGATCTAGATATGCCAGGCATGGAGGGCGACTCCTTCGAGCGTGAGATTCATGTGCTTCAGGACCGTCTCCTCCAGCTCCAGACAAGCTCTCGGCCCCCACACACATCTCGTTTTCCCAAGATTTGATCGTCGCCTGACCTCCACTTCAGCAACTTCCCTCTCCCCGGCGTCTTCCCCATCCCTTGTCATTCTGAGCCTATGGTTGCTCTCCCTACGGAGCGGCAACCCAAGGACTTTGAGACATCGCCCCCACGGTATGTCAGCAAGGACGGTCTTGACTGCTCGGAGACCCTTTTCCAGGTTTGGGCCACTTCAGAGAGAGTGTGGCCCTACTACCACAATCCGTATTAGACTACGGACCGAGCACAGGTGCTGACAGTGGCTTGGGCGATGCGCGGTCTTCTTAACGCCATGCCGCGCGCGACCATCGTCGACTTCCGCTCGTTCCTTGGCCAGGCCAGCACAGGCACCGTCGCTGATCCACGTGGGGATTGGGACTTGTCATTATTCTTGCTTGCTACAGAGACGCACGCCACCCACGCCGCGCACATTTACGCCTTTCACTCCCTTTGTCAGGGGCCTGCCGAGCCTGCAGCCGACTACTAGCGATGCGCCATGCGCATCTACACACGCCTTGGGACCTCAGGAGGTACACAACTATGGGCGCTCTACACGATCATGCTCGGAGTTCGCCTTGAGCACATAGACATATTCACAAGGTACAGCAACGCCATGCTCAAGCCCTTTTTCGCCTCACTACACCTTCTTCCCTGGGCGCACTAGCTCTTCCTCTAGGTGACTTGCACCCGTGAGGCAGCTGTGGGTCATCAAGAGTCTCCCCTTGTTACAGCAGTCGTCGGATCACCACCAATGCCCTCGTGCAGTCTCCTTATCCATCCAATTTCACGTCCTCCTCTTCCTCTTCCACCTTGATTACACTGACTCACACACAGGGTGTCGTAGCAGTAGCATAGGGGAAGAAGGGGAGACGGAGGCAGAGCTCGGGCCAGCAGTAGTCACAACAGCAGTCGTTCTCGGGTAGTAGCAGTGGACGCTCTATTCACTGGTACAACTGTGGAGGTGCTCATCGCTACACCAAGTGCCCGCAGCCGCTCGACTGAGCGCGGATTACTCGCGGGCTTCAGGCTACGCACGCACTATGGTCTACGTTGAGTAGTACATCATCCGGGCGCGCGGCGACCACGACCACAGCAGTTCCCGCTTCATCACCATCGAGCAGCGGCGACCCAGACCCACGTGACCGCACCATCGCCGAGCTCCGACACGTTTTGGTGCTTCGATTTCAAGGAGGTGCTAGTGTGTTGTCACAGCCGGGTGGTTCACAGACTTTCTGTTCGTCTTGTCTTGTGGCTCGAGATGACTCGTGTGGGGGGGCACAGCCGGCATGTGATGACGATGGGCCTGACTGTACCGATTGGATTCATGATTCTCACCTTTGTGCCCTTCGTCGTTCCTCCCCACCTGCTGCCCAGCGTCCTTCTGAGGCCGAGCATTCCATTTCCCGTTGTACAGTGATGTCCTCCAGTCGTGATTCCGGTGGCACTTGGATCATCGATTCCGGTGCCGCTCATCACATGACTTGTTGTCGTAGTGACTTCGTTGTTCTCGGCCCTGTTGCGTCTGTTCGTTCTGTTTGCACAGGCTCTGGTCAGACGTTGTCAGTCCAGGGTGTTGAGGTTGTGTGTTTTGATGGTCCATCTTCCCCCCTGTATCTTTCCGAGGTGCTGTTTGTGCCTGACCTTGAGCTCAATTTGCTTTCTGTACGTGCCTAGACACTGATGGGACTCTCTTTGGAGTACACTGCTGACTCCGTGACAGTGACTGCTCTTGTTACTCATAGCTTTGATCTTCGTGCCTTTGTTGTTGATGACTTGTATCGTGTGTCTCGGACTTCTCCTCCTTGCTCCCCCTCCCCTTCAGCTCTTGTTTTTATGACAAGAATTCTGTCTCCTGAGCACCAGTGATTGCTTCATCGCCGTCTTTGTCATGTAGGCTCTGACACTGAGTCGAAGCTCATTAGGACACAGCCCACCCTCGGTCTTGACGCGGCTTCTTTCGAGAAGCCACCCAAGACCGACAGTCTCTATTGCGCTCAAGGTAAGATGCATCGTTGCACCTACCTTGACTCCTGTTCTCGCGCACTTCGCCCTCTCGAGTTAGTCCACTCGGACCTTCTTGGTCCTCGTACTGTCAAGTGTTTGTCCGATCGGGGTCGATACGTCTTGATCCTGACTGATGACTTCACCTGGATGCGGTGGGTCTACAGCTTGTGCCAGAAGAGTGATACCGCTCTCGCAGTTCACCTCTGGCTAGTGATGGCAAAGTGTCAATCCTGCCACACGCTGCATACCCTCCGGTCGGATCGTGGTCGGCGAGTTTCTTGGCGAGATGGACAGCTTCTTCACTGAGCACGGGATTTTTCACCAGGTCTTTGCTCCTGCAACTCCTCAGCAGAACGGTGTTTCTGAGCGCTGGAACCGCACCATGGACGTTGCGGTTCGCGCTATGCGGTCTGAGTGCGGTCTCTTGGAGTCCTTTGCCTTTGAAGGATTCGCCGACATGACTTGGGTCTGGAACCACCTCCCGCACGGTCCCCTTCCGGACCACGTTACACCGTATAAGCTCTGGTTCGGCCACCATGTTGACCTGTGCCTCGCTCGCGTCTGGTGATCCTTGGCTTCTGTGTGGTGCATCGAGGACCACCAGGGGTCAAAGGTCTCACCGCGGGGTCGCTTGTGTGCCTTCATAGGCATTTTCCTACGTTCGAATGCCTGGCGCTTTTAGGATCCTGCTCGTCATCGTGTCGTTGAGTCACGCGACACGCCCTTCTTTGATTCCCTAACCTACCATGATGTGACATCGATCAGGTCGCTGTCCATCACGCATGTTCCTACATGTGAGATTTCTTGACGGATGGGGGAGTATGTGCATGCGAGCACCT
This sequence comes from Penium margaritaceum, assembly GCA_023375785.1. Lineage (NCBI taxonomy): Eukaryota > Viridiplantae > Streptophyta > Zygnematophyceae > Desmidiales > Peniaceae > Penium > Penium margaritaceum. The sequence goes on along the minus strand of SZWC01006908.1, from coordinate 79,154 downwards.
CTTGCCAGGCTGATGTGTCTGTTTGAGCTCCCTCCACTTCTCGGTCTCCAGCTCTTGATGACCCAGCTATTATCAATGTCGGCCCAGAGACCTCTCCAGCACAGCCGACTTCTACCCCTTTTCCCTCGCACCCCACAGGTACCCAGGATCCTATACCTGTGCGTACTCCTATGACCGTACGTGTGTCCGTCTGCACTCTTGCCTCTGTGCACGGTCCTGCCTCACTTGCTCCTAATGTCACACCAAGTCTTGTGTCTTTCACACACGCATCTCCTTGCACGGCATCACCAGCTCCTTTGCCTCAGCCCTCACCAACTGTGGTCATGCCTGTCTCTGAACCTGAGGTGCGCCCCTCGAGCCCAGGTTACTCACGTGAGCCTGGCGGTCATCTTCGACCATTGGACTCCGGAGTCCAGTGAGCGTCAGGTCCCGCACCCTGGCGCTCCACTCGCAGCATCGCCAGTGGTGACCTCGGGACAAAGTCCTTAGGCTTGAGTGTCCGCACTGAGCACACAGAGGTACATCTAATGTGTCCCATAGGGCACGACCTCCTCACTCGCGAGTTTCATATCGCTTGTGATGCAACAGCTGATCTTGTGGTCGTCAGACCTAGCACTGAGGCGTGTGCTCTTGTCATGCAAAGCTCTCCCTCTATGGCACCTGACCCGGGCACACTCAGGGAAGCTCTCTCATCACAGGATACTGACGCTTGGCTTGCTGCCTGTGAGAATGAGCTTCGCGCCATCCGAGAGCACGGAGTTTATGAGCTAGTTGACCTTCCACCTGGGAGGAAGGCTATTCAGGTCAAATGGGTCTTTCGCAAGAAAGTCAACCCGGATGGCTCACTAGAACGCCACAAGGCTCGCTTGTTCGTCAAGGGGTAGTCTCAGATCGAGGGCATCGATTACACTGACACCTTTGCCCCTGTCGGCCGCATGACCTCAGCTCGAGCTCTGTTCGGTGTAGTGGCTCAGTATGACTGGTAACTGCACCAGATTGATGTGAACAATGTGTTCCTCCATGACTCTTTGGATGAGGAGATTTATGTGGCTCAGCCACCTGGCTTTGAGGACGGTGACAAGGTCTGGCATTTGCGCAAGTCTTTGTATGGCCTCAAGCAGTCTCCTCGGTGTTGGAACCAAGAGATTACTGGCACCCTAACTCGTGTGGGATATGTACAGAGCGAGGCAGATCCCATTCTCTTTATCCGACGGACGCCTGAGTGGTTCACCGCCATCTTGGTCTATGTCGACGACCTTCTGATTGCGTCTCCTTCACTGGAGGCCATGAAGGAGGCCAAGGCTGTCCTCCAGACTGCCTATAGGATGAAGGACCTTGGTCATGCAGCGGTGTTTCTTCGCATGGAGATCGTGCGAGACCGCAGACGGACACTATTACTGCATCAGGCCCGATATGCACGTCTTGTGGTGGAGCGCTTCAGCGACCTCCTCGGCGCAGTGTCCACGGCTTCCACACCTCTCATGCCTGACGGGCAGGATGTCCTGCAGGTGGACGATCCCTCACAACTGGGGGAGACAATGGATGTGACCTTGTACCTCCGTCTCATCGGATTTCTGATGTATCTGGCCACTACCACACGTCCTGACATGGCTTTTGCCGTCAACGTCCTTGCTCACTTTTCGCGGGCTCCACGTGCTAGAGCCTTTCACGTGGCTGTGCGAGTGGTGCGGTACGTGGTCTCCACAACGTACCTCGGACTCTACTTTCGCCAGCAGTGTTCGGTGGTCCTTGACGGCTACATTGACAACGACTAGGCTTGGAGCCCAGATGAACGCAGTCGCACCGGTTACGTGTTCCTGCTTGGTGGTACCGCTGTGTCCTGGCATAGTAAGAAGCAGGGCTGCATTGCACATAGCTCATCAGAGGTAGAGTATGTTGCTCTTGGTGGAGGGGGTGCTAAGGCAGTATGGCTGCAGCGCCTGCTCCTTGAGCTGGCCCTGCTCCTTGCTCTATATCTATATCTATATCTATATCTATATCTATATCTATATCTATATCTATATCTATATCTATAT
>SZWC01006908.1:55896-67500 GCA_023375785.1 Penium margaritaceum | reverse complement strand
CTCCCTCTCTCTCTCTCTCTCTCTCTCTCTCTCTCTTTCTCTCTATCTCTCTCCCACCCTCTCTCTCTCTCTCTCTCTCTCTCTCTCTCTCTCTCTCTCTCTCTCTCTCTCTCTCCTCTCTCGCACACTCACGCTTATGCTTACCTTATCTGTATCCCTATGACTGAACAATATTTCTATGATCTCTACATTTGAAAATCGATCTTGTGATTTTTTTCCTTGCTTTCCAAGATACATGTGGATCTCTGTTCAAACAACATTCTTCTCTTTTTTTGTATGAGCAGGAAACTATTCAAACCATCTTTTTCCACAACGGGAGACACAAGATTGTCCATTTCTACAGCTGAACTTTATGACCATTTTTTTATATGTTGTACTCTATATGCTTAGGAGATGCACCTGCCCCTCCATTCCCTCCCCTCACGCATGTTTTCCCTTTTGCCTTTTTTTTTCTCTCTCCATTGATCTTTGCATTTCCCTTTTAAGCCACACACGTATTAGTGCAAAATGATGAAACTACGAGGCAACGCTTGCACAAATTACTCAATATATTGGCTGCCTGAGGATTGCTCACTCTTGCAAGGTGTCTGGGATGACCCTTTCCTTAACCCTAACCCTTGCCATGAGTGAAAGCTCCCAGGATATCATTGCCAAGTGATATGAGGAACATCAAGGGGGGAAAATTGTGCCAATTTTTTTCTGAGATTTTCCGCACTTTTTTATTACAAGGAGTACTTCGTAACCCAATAGAAATACTACATAAACCCATGTATTCGACCATTCTGTGAAAAAATTATAGTGTTCCAGTAAATTCGATGAACAAACTAACGTATCCGGTTCGACCACTTTGGTAAACATTAAAATCAAATTCAAAGATATGGGGGGTAGAAAAGAAGATTGCCTTGCCCACTCGCTTCACCATGCTCGATTAGCGGCATGCGCCGCTGATCAAGCAAAGCGAGGTGGGGCATGTCGACCCACCTTGCGATTCTCTTTCCACGCCAGAATTGCGATCGAGCAAAAACGCCCATTTTTGAGATCGATCGGAAACTCCCATTTTTTATCTTACTCGAAAAATGCAAAGGTTTTACGTTCAAACCTTAGTCAAACCCTACCTCAAATTATACACAGTGTTTTAGGGTTTTATTTTTGCGCGTGCTCTTGCTACACCTCGCGGGGCGCAGCAGGTTCCCTTTCAACGCATGGGGATTCTTGGCCCCCCCATGCGGACCATATGCAACCCCCCACCACGAACATTCACAAACCCCTCGAATGAGGGGTTTGTAAATGTTCGAAGGGAATCATGACGTCAGTAAATCTACGCTTCATTGCATGCAGCTTCATCATGCTACGTTCGCTTGCTGTTCGTGGGTAAACTTTAAATATTCTCAGGTCAGTGGGTAGTGAAGTCTTATTCTTCCGAACGCCGGGTAATGTATAATTATTCTTCCAAAAGTAGGGTACGGCATGCACAGAACTGAATTTTGTGGGTAATCCCTACATGTACCCTCGAATATTTTTGAAACAGCTTTTGTCTGCCTCGCCGCCCGAGCAACGATCCACTCGAAATTACTTGCCTCGTCGCCGCTGAACGCGGCTGTCGCCTGCGGCACAGAACTTTGCGGCGCTACCAGTGGTTAAGCATTGAGGGAAAGGACCAGCAGCAGCAGCAGCAGCAGCAGCAGCAGCAGCAGCAGCAGCAGCAGCAGCAGCAGCAGCAGCAGCAGCAGCAGCAGCAGCAGCAGCAGCAGCAGCAGCAGCAGTGGCAGCAGCGGCAGCAGTGGCAGCAGCGGCAGCAGCCGCAGCAGCAGCAGCAGCAGCAGCAGCAGCAACAGCAGCAGCAGGAACAGCAGCAGCAGCGGCAGCAGCAGCAGCAGCAGCAGCAGCAGCAGCAGCAGCAGCAGCAGCAGCAGCAGCAGCAGCAGCAGCAGCAGCAGCAGCAGCAGCAGCAGCAGAAGCAGAGCACTACGCGGTTGTATTGTTTGGCAGGCCATTACGACAGCAGGGGCGCTAGCAGTGGCAGCGTCGGCATCGGCAGCTTCGACGGCGGCTGCATCATCTGCCCTTGCATCTTCAACCGTGGCAACAGGTGCTGGGAGGGCGCACCCTTGTTTTGCCGCGCGTGTCGCTGCCTACTGCGATTGGCTGTCTGTGACGTGGGAGAGGTCTGCAGACTCGTTCGCGAGTGGTGGTGCATCTGAGCATTGGCTGGTGGGGACGCATGGCGTATGGCGTATGGAGTATGGCGTATGGAGTATGGCGTATGGCGTATGGCGTATGGCGTAAGGCGTATGGCGTGTGGCGCATGGCGTATGGCGTATGGCGCATGGCGTATGGCGTATGGCGTATGGCGCATGGCGTATGGCGTATGGCGCATGGCGTATGGCGTATGGCGTATGGCGTATGGCGTATGGCGCATGGCGTATGGCGTGCGGCGTGCACAGTTGTTTGAACGAAACCGCAGGACCTTCTCTCTAGCTGTGGAGTGAGGGAAGGGTGTGGAGTCGAAGCTGCTAGTGCGTGGCATGGCGCGCCGTCAAAGTGGTCCGTACCGCAGTGTACGGACAGTGAATAGTTCAGTTGGACGCGTCAGCTGTTAGTACGATTTGGTGTCGTTCTCTTCAGTGTTCAAACGACTGCTGCTGTTGCTGCTGCTGCAACAGCAGCAACAGCAGCAGCAGCAGCACCACCAGCAGGTTGAAATGCAGCATTGTTGTTTCATGTGCCATGCTTTTATTTGTTTTTTTTTTTATTATTTTTTTTTAATTTATTTATTTATTTTATTTTGTAGCGTGTAGGTGGAATGCCCGGCGGTTGCCACTATTGTGCATCGGTTGCTGCTGTCGTGCATCGGTTGCTGCTGTGGTGCATCGGTTGCTGCTGTGGTGCAGTGTGACGAAGTGGTTGGAACTTTCTGAAGTTGTTCTGGTGCTGCTGTAGTGCTCTAACAACATGGGACGTCTCATCCGTGGCAAGCTGTGGGTCTCAGCCACTCGTCCGTGTGGAGACCATGCTCCACCACACCATGCACCACACCATGCACCACACCATGCACCACACCATGCACCACACCATGCACCACACCATGCACCACACCATGCACCACACCACACAGCAGGCAGGCGAATGCACACCCTTCCCTTCAAAAGCTGCTCAACACCGTCACCAACAACTGCCCCCTTCCCCGCTCACCCTCGCACCTGCCCTTGTCCCTGCCCCCACCACCACCCTCTGCGTTCGCTCTTGCCCCCCACCCCCACCTTTTGTGTGAAAGACGGGGCAACAGCTCGTAGCTTGTTTGTCACGGGTGATGATTGGCGTGCTTCAGCCTTTGATAGCATGGCTGCGTTCTGTTGTGCATGCCCGCTTGCATGTTGTTGTGCATGCCCATTTGCTTGCTGTGTGCATGCCCGTTTGCATGTTGTTGTGCATGCCCATTTGCTTGTTGTGTGCATGCCCGTTTGCATGTTGTTGTGCATGCCCATTTGCTTGCTGTGTGCATGCCCGTTTGCATGTTGTTGTGCATGCCCGTTTGCATGTTGTTGTGCATGCCCGTTTGCAAAATCTTGCTTCAGAAGCAATGGTGGGGAGGATGCCAACGGCCTTCGCGCCACCGCAAACAAGACATGGTACAGGCCACATCCTCAGAATGCAAATGGTTCTTGGGCACGGCCGTGCGGCCAGAACCGTTGCACCCGCGCACCGATGCTGACCATCCTACTAAGTGGTCGATGATCGAGGTCGACGATCGATCTCCATCTCTTGGGGCAAGTGATTGGGGCAAGTGATTGGGGCAAGTGATTGGGGCAAGTGATTGGGGCAAGTGATTGGGGCAAGTGATCGACGGTCAACGATCGACGAAGACACAAAGTGCTTAGAATGGGCTGAAACCCGCACCCCTCTACGTTCATGCATGGGCTACTCATCCCCACCTTTACTTCTCACTTTCATCCATGTTGAAGGCATGTTATTACACATTCGATGTAAGCCACTCCTCTTCATCGTCCGACTCCTCGTCCTCCTCCTCCTCCTCAAGCTCACCCTCAGAATCGCTCTCCTCCTCATCCGAGTCCATGAAGTCGATGACGCGCGAGGCCTCTGCCTTCTTGTTTTACTTGCGCTGCAAGCGCACGTTGACGCGGACGAGCTGCTCCAATCGTCACACGCTGAGAGAGTTGCGCCTTGCAATCTCGATGAGCTCATGCTTGGAGAAGGTCCTCTCGCACTCTTAGGAGCTGCAATGCTGTGCAGTCATCCTCGCAGCCATCGCACGCAAGACTGACAAATGCACAAGGTGGTTGGACAACCACGTCCACGCCGCCATTGACCCCGCCTTCACGTCCGCCTTCGCCTCCTTGGACTCCTCCAACGCCTCGCGCTCCCCCTCCCCCTCCCCCTTCACTATCAACCACCCCTGCTGAAAAGCCGCCATCTCCTTCTCCAACTCGTCTTTGTCTTCCTTCCTCACCAGCTTGCGCATCACCACCAGCCAACCCTTGATCGTCTCCATGTCGGGGGAGAGATCCACCCCAAAAAAACAAGGGGTGCACGCGGCGTGCGACGGTATACAAGGGAGAAGCACACTTGTTGTCCCAACGGTGCTGCAGCCTCTTCGCCACAAACTTCACCCATTTCTTGTCCGGGCCCATCCCCTTCAACTTGCCCACCTTCTGCGCTGCATCAAGCAACGCCTCGAAGATCTCTCCTGCTGCACCCCCTGGCCTATCAGCGACATGCGACGGCATGCGCACCACACCGGCTCAAGAACTGAGCAGGAGTTCTTGAGCAAAGGGCCAAAAGGTGGGGTCGCAGATCGCCGCCTTCACCTCCTCCTTCCGCTTCTTCCACTTTTCTGGCTTCTTCCTCTCCAGCACCTCCCACTCCTCCAACGTCTCACTGCTGCTCAACTTGTCCTTCAAGTCGCGCATCCGCTCCGCCATCATGAGGAGGGAGGTGAAGCGCGCGTCTGGCAAGGTCGCATCAGCCCCTTCTTCGCTTCCCTCTTCAGCCACACTTTTGCGAGGTCGTCGTTGCGAAAGGAGGAGGAGACAAGAATGACCCTGTCCACCACTTCCTTCCCCCACGAGCACTTTGCCACATCCTTGATGACCAAATCCATGGTGTTCAAGGCTGCGTGAGCGACGCAGCCTTGAAAGAATACGTGCATGCACTTCTCGGCAAGAGGGTTCGCCGCCTTCTCCTTTCACACCTGCATTGTCGCAGACAACCCCCACTACTTTGTTGGGCCCCACCGCCATGATTGCAACCTCATTCATGGCGGCCATATGGTTGGCGTCACGGCCATATGTGGTCTGCGCGAAAAGGCGTGGTACACTCCATCCGCATTGACGGCCATGGCGTTGTAAATCGGCCGCTGTCCCATGTCGCTCCACTCGTCAACGTTCAAGCTGACCCCGAGGTACCCCCACATCTTGCGGTAGACCTCTTCGTTGTACAGCTCCAGGTCAATCTCAGGAAGGAGCTTGTCAGGGCCCCGGTGTAAGGGAGGAAGCATGGTCCCACAGAGATCGTGCTGGTGCACGCCGTCTGGTCGCCTGTGAGCGACACACCTCTGGCAGATGAATGCACACTGACGCCGAACCCAACCTGCCAAGTCCTCGTGAGTAGCCCACGGCGAAGGCACAGCTGAGACAAAAGGCGCAAGAAGTCCCAAGCTGCCGGCTCCAGACCCCAAGTGTCTCCCAGTGATGGCGGTACTCGCGCCTTAAGTACTAGTACTTAAGGCGCGCCTTACGCCTTAAGGCGCGCCTCACTGGCGAGTAAGGCGCGCCTTTCTCCATCGAGCACTGAACCTTCGCAAAAAAAAGAAAAAAAAAACAGGCACGCTCTCTGTCGGCTCTGGAGTCCGAATATGCAGTCCGCGACCTTCAGAAAAATAGAATGAGGGACATATTCCTCGAAGAAGGGTCGTGAGTGTTTCTTGGCAAAAGGCTGGGACGCGTTTTCGGTTCCACGGCACAGTGGCAGCCTGCCACTTCGGACGGTTCGCTCGCTCCCACTTCTTGATGCGGGCGAGAGTTTGGGCCTGCTGGCGCAAAGCGTGGGCGCTGACCACGCGTTGGGCACGCCCCTGTCGGACAATATTTTCCACGCGCGGGTGCTCTTGGGTCATTCGAATGCCTCCATGATAACAAGTTCACACCTATACAAAAAACATAAACGTAATATTCTCTCACAATAGACAGCACGAGAAAGAGAGTGCAAAAAAAAAGAAACGACGGAATCGTGGCCGAACGAAGTTCGACCGCAATCCCTTCATTTTTTTTGTTGCGACCGACCTCACTTTCTCTCAGCCTGTAAAATAGACAAATGGAAAGTGCGATAAAATGGATCAGGCTGTACAGTCGACGCCCAGCCCTTTGTAACATGCCAAAAAAAAGGGGTCGACGGGCTGTCAACCGAACAATGTTCGGTCGACAGCCCGACAACCTTTTTACTGCTGGCTGAAGTTTCTCTCAGCTTAAAATAGACAACGAAAAGACGGTCAGGCTGTCGGCTGAACATTATTCCGCCAGGAGCCCGGTTATGCTTTTTCTATGTCGTCAGACATTTTTTCCTCTCAACGTAAAAGTAGACAACGGAGAGAAAAGATGCAAAAAAAAAGCCGACGGGCAGTCAAGCAAACAACGACGGGCTGTCGTTCGGTCGACAGCCCCTATGATGCAAATTTCGGTAATTTCCACTAAATTAAGCCCCGAAATTTCGGACCGAAATATTTCGGGCCGAAATTTCGGCCAGGGGTACCTAAACTTTTAAAAATTTAAGTTAAAAATTTTAAAAATTTGACTTCATTTTGGGGTCAAAAGGGGGTGGTTTCTAGGGTAAAAGACTACTCCTGAGCTTGAATCTGACCTCAAAATGGGCGAAATCGGCCATAANAGCCCTCGACTAACGTCGACTAACGTCGACGTTAGTCGAGAGGGTGCGGAGTCCCCGACGCTGACCGGCTCTCTTCGGCGGCTGAGATCAATCCTAGGCCAACGCATAGCGCCACGTGGACGGTGGCAGACATTGGTTTTTCGCTCATCGTTTTTCCTTTTTTCTTAATTTGACAGATTTTTCCAAGTGGCGGATCCTGGCCTACGCGAATCGCCAGTGCGTGCTGCACCTGTGGTTTTTTTTCCGGATTTTTCCTTTTTTTTCCTGCTCGCTGTCTGCAAGAAGGCGCGCCTTGGAAGGCGCGCCTTACGCCTTCACGCCTTAAACACCTTACTGGCGAGTAAGGCGCGCCTTTTAACACCACTGGTGTCTCCCAGGCAATGGGCTACAGGGCCCATCCTGGGCGATGGATCACTCCCGATTGGTGCTTGGCCCTCTTCGCGTCCTATGCATGGCGAAGCGCGCTGCCCTCCGAAGATGCTGCCGCCCCGTGCGCGTCCACCGTGGTGACATGACATCTACCACCCACATTGTGCCCTGCTCCCGATCCTCCAAGAGGAGGTCCGCCCCCACCGTTGGAAGCAAGCCCAAGGGCTCGACTCGCGTCGGAAGGGCATGCTCACAGCAGATGAACGCCAACTCATCACGAATGGTGTGGTGGACCTCGGTGATGAACCTGGAGCCTCGCTGCCGCGTGATCGGGCGAGGAGTGAGGCCGTTCACGTTGTAATGCTCTTGCATCCCCTTCGCTCTTTTCTTTTGTTCCTATGCTGGGGGGTACTGGGAGTGGCGACGCAGTTGGCTGTGGTGTCTGGTTGTGTACCAGATTGTCGGAGCCACATGGGCGTCGTCGGCAGTTGTTTCGGCGTCGTTCAAAGAGTTTTCTCCAAAACGTTTTCCCAAAGAGTTTTTCTCTGCCTTCTCCTCTCCTGTCTGTGGTGGGTTTGAGGTGTGGTGCAGAGGTGTGCAGAGGTGCAGCTGAAGGGCCGTGGACATGGACGTGCCAAAGACGGGTGAAGAGGGGCAGAGCGGAGTGGTGGCTTGCGGTGGCACTGAAACCAAGGGCGGGGAGGTAGAGGGTTTGGAAAGCGGGGTGGGGAAGGGGTCCCAGGTCAACGACGACGGTGGTGGCTGTGGGGGGAAGGACAAGAGGGGAGAGGTGGTGGTGCTGGCGGTGCCGACGAAGGAGGTAGACGATCGGAAGGAGCGTGGAGTGGAGGGAAACGGCTCTGGGTCCAGGGAAGGGGAGAAGGCCTCTGAGGTGGCGCATGGTGAGGGAAAGACTGAAGAGGGGATCCGTGAGAGGGAAACGGAGCATTGTGAAGGGACGGGGGATGGAGAGGGTGGGGCACAGACGGATGTTGTCGTTGTCGCTGTTGGACAGCCTTTTTCTGCGCTTGGGGTGCAGGGGTCGCAAGCTACTCCACCCCAGGAAGCGAGGGAGGCGAGGGAAGGAGTGGTGCATCCGGGCGGCGGTGAAGGACGTGCGCAGCGCTGTGTGGGATGGGAGATGCCGTCGCTGGCTGGGGGCAAGCGCGAGGTGAAGCACAAGGTCAAGTCTGAAGACAAGGGGGTGAAATTGGAGGAGGAGGAGGGGGGGGATGACGAGGAGAAGGCGGAGCACAAGGGTGTGACGATGGATGGGGGAGAGGGGAAGGGAAAAAGAAAGGCAGTGGTGGTGGGGGAAGAGCGCAGGGCAGAAGAGAAGGGGAGCGGCATTGAGGAGGAGGCGTGGGGTGGAGGGAGGCTCACTGTGGAGTGGAACAGGGCTTTGGATGCTGATGCAGTGCAAGACAGTGATGATGAGATGGAGAAGAAGGAGGAGAGGGAGAAGAAGGAGGGGGAGAAGGGGGAGGTAGAGGTGGCGGCTGGAGTGGAGGAGAAGGAGAAGGATGGGAAGTTGGGTGTTGGGAAGGAGGTTGGCGAATCCAGGGCGAGGGTGGAGCGGTCGAAGGAGGGGCATGGCGGAGGGGAGAGCTGTGGGGGGAGAGGAGAGGAGAAACAGGACGTGGTGGTGGTGGCGTTGGAAGCGAAGCTGTTCTCGGGCAAGGAAAAGGGAAGGGAGGTCAAGGAGGAGAAGGCGGAGGATGAGAATACGGGGAGATATCGGGAGGAGAAGAGTGCAAAGAGAGAGAGGGAGAGTGGAAGATCGAGGGAAAAGGTGAGGGTGATGGAGAAGGCAAAGGAAGCCACGGAGGAGGACCGGAGGACGGGAGGGGCTGAGAAGGTGCGAGGAGCAGAAGGGTCAAGACAGAGGGAGAGGGAAAAGGAGAGGCAGAAGGATAGGGGACGGGGGGATGGGAGGGAGAAGGATAGGGGAAGCTTGAAGCACTCTGAGAAGGAGAAAGGGAGGGAGAGTGGGAAGGAGGAAAGAGCGTCGTCGGGGTGGAGAAGGGAGAAGATTTCAGGTATGGAAAGAGGGGAAGGCGATTTGTCAGGAAGGGACAAGGGGAAAGGGAAAGACAAGGAGAGAAGCAAGAAGGATTTGACCCTGGAGGGGGGAAGGGGCAAGGATAAGGAGAGGGAGAAGGATCAAGAGAAGGAGCCCGAGAAGGCGAGGGAGAGGGATTCAGAGAAAGCGAGGGAGAAGGAGAGTGAGAAAAGCAGAGAGCACGGTCGGATGGAGAGGGAGAAGGAGAAAGAGAAGACGGCACACAAGCAGGTCTTGAAGGTTGAGGTAGAAATGAAGGAGGCGGACAAGGCCAAGGGAAGGAGCAAAGGTGAGAAGGGGAAGGGTGAGGAGAGGAAGCATGGGAGTGAGAAGGACGAGGAGAGCGGCAAGGGATCACTAAAGAGCAGAGACATTGCGAGGGAGTTGGAGAGGGTGAAGGGCAAGGAAAAGGAGAAGGAGAAGGAGAAGGAGAAGGAGAAGGAGAAGGAGAAGGAGAAGGAGAAGGAGAAGGAGAAGGAGAAGGAGAAGGAGAAGGAGAAGGAGAAGGAGAAGGAGAAGGGCCAAGTGAAGCACGAGCATGCGAGAGAGAAGAGTAGCCCGAGGGAGAGGGCAGGCGAGAAGACGAAGGTGACGGAAAAGTGGCCACGAGGGGGGGACAAAGGAAGAGACAAGGGTGAGAAGGAGCACGGCTCTGACAAGGCAAAGGACGGGAGAGAGGTGAGCAAAGGGAGCCTCGAAGGTGTGGAGAGAGAGAAGGAGAGAGCGAGGGAGAAGGAAAGTGAGCGGGAGAGGATGGCGAGGGAAGAAAAGCGGCTGCGAGAGTACCAGAGGCAGATTGTGAGGGGAAGTGAGGACAAAGAAGCTGGCAGGCGGGAGTGGGAGATGGGGAGACTTGCAGAGATGGAGAGGGAGCAAAAGCGTGCCCTGGCCGAACGGGAGTTCTTTTTGGAGAGAGAGAGAGCGATCATGAGGGAGAGGGAGAGGGAGAAGGCATTGGAAAGGGAGAGGCTGTTGGAAAGGGAAAGGGCGCTGGAAAGGGAGAGGGTGTTGGAAATGGAAAAGGAGAGGGAAAGAGAAGAGAGGGAGAGAGAAAGGGAACGGGCAAGGCTCAGGGAGCGAGAGAGGGAGAGGGAGAGAGAGAGGGAGAGAGAAAGAGAGCTGAGCCACAAGCGGCACAAACCGGATGACTCCTTCCCTCAAGGAGGCCGCGGCCACGGGCAGTTTGGCGTTGGTGCTCGAGACGGTGGGAGGGGCATCTTGGGCGGCGACCCATACGCACATCGAACCAGGGAGGTGCTGACAGGCACAACTGTGGGTGGTGGAGGCAGCAGGACGTCCGCCTCCGCATCCACGACCTTCTCCCCCTATGACTACCGCGCGAGCGGGCTGGTCGCGGCGGCCGCGGATGCCGACACGCACTTGTTGGGCGGGATGGGTTCGCGCGACAGGTTCCGCGGGGAGGAAGGCGTTGCAGGTTATAGGCGAGACGAGATGGGGGAAGAAGGGCTGTATCGGAGGGGAGAGGAGACGAGGCGAGATGGGCGGCTGGATCCTCGTGCAGAGTTCCATGACCCAGAGGGGAGCCAGCGGTGGGAGGAGGAGAGGAGGCACCTCATGTGGACAGGCGAGCTGGAGAGGGAGCGGGAGAGGGAGAGGGAGAGGGAGATGGAGAGGGAGAGGGAGAGGGAGATGGAGAGGGAGAGGGAGAGGGAGAGAGAGGGGGGGAGGGAGAGGCAACGCGATCCAAAGCTGGTGGAACGTGGGACGAAGGCTCTTGCACTGAAGGTGGTGGAGTACCGCATCGACGGCCAATCCGTTGCAGCGCCTCCATTTGGAGACTGGGTTTGCGCTAACCCTGCGTGAGTGTCGGGTCAAAGTGGATTGGGCTTTTTGTGGCGTGGTGGGGATGGTGAGGTGGGAGGCAGATGGTTTGTGTGCGCTTGCTGGGGCTTGTGTCTCCTTCCTTTGTGTTGTGTAGTGTGGTGTTGTCGTATCCTGTCGTGCCGTGCCATGCTGTGCCTTGCCATGCTGTGCCGGGCCATACCATGCCGTGCCATGCCGCTGTGCCACGCCGTGCCATGCGTGCCATGCGTGCCGTGCTGTGCCGTGCTTTTCTGTGCCGTGCTGTGCGGATGTCGTGTCGTTGGTGTATCGTGTTCTGTCGTTTCATGTCGTGCCGTGCCTTGCCGTGCCGTGCTGTGCCGTGCTGTAATGTGCCGTGTCATGCTGTGCTGTGTCGTGTTGTGTCGTGTCATGCCGTGTTGTGTCGTGCCGTGTCGTGTCGTGTCGTGTCGTGTCGTGTCGTGTCGTGT
>SZWC01006908.1:30201-44006 GCA_023375785.1 Penium margaritaceum | reverse complement strand
TCTCTCTCTCTCTCCCCCCCTCATTCTCTGTCTCCCTCTCTTTCCCTCTCTCCCTCTCCCTCTCCCTCTCCCTCTCTCCCCTTCTCTCCCACCCTGATTTGGTGCTCCACAAGCGCAATTGGGTGCTAGGGCTTGTCTGTACGAATTCTCTTACTGACACACAATGAGTGAAAGAGGGGGACCCCGTGTTCATGGTTCAGATCTCTCAGGCAAGATTGTGACCAAAGCAACCCATGCTTAAGGGGAAGGATGAGATTATTCTGTGTGACACACCATGCCCGCACAGTATTATGTTTGGTCTAGTATCTGAGTGTGGCTCACATTTGCTCACCTGTAGGAACCAGGCTGAGTGACAAGAAAATTTGACCATAAGTTTTGGCCTTGTAGTTTTTCATCTGATTCATCACATGTCCTACCTTGTTGGTGTTCGATATTGAACGCACTGCTTGCTCACTTACCTTGTCTAGTCATATTGTAGTTACTAGTGTGACACTTTACTAGCTATTGATTCACGAGGCAGGTGATGGCAAAGCATGAGAGGCGCCATGGATGCGGTAAGCTTTGCCTTAGAATCTTGCCACACTTCACAAAGACAAGTGAGAGGAAGGGGAGCGAGCGAGCCTAGAGCCGGTGAGCACTCACCCACCTCGAGCGACGAGCTCGAGTGGATGAGTGCCGCCACCCGAGGGTCGAGCCCGACCACTCGGAATAAACCGGTGGCGGCTTCTCACCGATGCACGGTTAGAACAGGCACGGTGGCCCCCTGAGGATCAGCACCCGGGAAATATGCAACTCCCCCTCCACATGCAAGGCAAGGCAATATAAGATAGGGCACATCAGTGAGAGTGTACGAGCCCAGGTGTCTACCGCATCACTAAGAGTCATGTAGAGAGTCAGAAAGATTCATGCAATGGTTTTGGCGATGCCAAAGGGTATTCCTGGGTCCAGCAGCAGAGACCGCTTGATGGCGTCAGTGGCTCCGACCATGATAGTCACATTGGACGCTCTCCCAGGCTGAACCATTGTCATTTAATCTGTACAGGGTGTGTGCATAATGTGAGAGGCAAGAGGGCACAGAGTTGTGAGTGGCCAACGAACTTTAACACATATGTCTGTGAACTCCAGCGTTTGAACTTGGAAGATCAAGAGTGATGTCCCATGCAGAGTACTACTTTGCAGTTGTTTTTGGAGCTCACATCGCAATGTCTTTTGCAGCTTGCGTCAGAGATCGTTGTGTCATGTGCGCCTGCAGTCTATGGGACATAGTGTGTGAAACACAAACTGGTGTCGATGAAGGAAAATGACTAGTGTTTGAATGTAACAAACACTGGGTATGGCACGTCCAATCCCATAGTTATTTGCCCTGGTTTCGGCAGATATCTACTGCCTCACGATACAGTCCCTGCGATGTTGTTGAGCCACATGCTCAAATCGCGATTCATACCAGCCAGTCTCTATTGTCTTGATTTTGTCTCTCCTCGTGAACCCGGAAAATAACTAATTGTGTTGAATGCAACAAACACTAGGTATGGCACGCGCGGGAAGAGACGAGACTGAGACAATTCTAGTACCCGTATGACATTGAGACGAGATTTTCATACCGAAGTGGTATCTTGTACTTTTTTGCGGAGCATGCCACATCAAAGAAGCTGTCAAAAACACTCGCCTCTTGCACATTTGTTGTCAGGCAACGGCCGTGAAGGGCCAACAAGAACGGCCAGATTCAATATAATCTTAATGATTTTACTTGTACAAACTCATGTGAACTTGTCATTAGTAAATAGTCCTCGCTTGATCGCCGGCGATGCTCGACTACACTAGTCGCGTTTGTTTCTTCAATTCCACGTCATTCGCTGATGCACTTCCGTGTCTAGAAGTCAATACGTGGGGTCGTTGTACGAGGTGGCAGTAGAGAACATCATGTTATCCTCATTGCATGTCCCCATATCAAGTTTTCGTGGTTTGACATACAAACTAGTGAGTTGGAGTATACAACAAGGCTTAGTCTAATTGTTTGCGAGAAAGCCTTTCTTATGGTAAGATGTAGTCTATTGCGAGGTGGATGCGTTCCAGTTGCTGGTTTTATCATGTAGCTCGTCCCTCGTTATGGTCTAGATTGCGAGATTTTGTTAGTGGTGAGCGAGACCGAGACGAGATCGAGACAGGGAAAACACAAATGGATAAAAGAGCAAGATTCTTTGAACCCAAGGCGAGACATCTTGTACTGGAATGGAAAAAAACGAGTTCAAGATCGAGACATCTCGTCTCCATCTCAATTCAAAAGCCCTAGTTGGGGTTTACCTTGCAAGCTCTAATAAAGCTAGGAAAGGATATGGGGAGTGGTTGGCATGAAATGGCAATATCTCGTACAAGTAGTACAAAACATGACTTATATGGTTTTGTGCACTATGTGCATCACATGTATCCTGTACAGTCATGGACATCCATAGTAAAACCAACACTCCCAGCTGGGGTTATCATGTATTCCAAATAGAAATGATTGCTTATAGTTAAAGGAGATGAGAAAAGGGCGAACTAGGCGGAGAATTAAGACATTGGTAGCTAGCGAGCCACAGGTAGGGATACGCGAAGAGGACTTTCGTGGAAGTTGGATTGCTTGAGTTCAACACTAACAAGACAAGAAGCTACTTGGCATCACATAGCAAAGGCTGAGAGTCGCGAAAGCTTCAAAATGCAAGTTGAACCACTTCAAACGGAGAAGTGTGGAGGGAGGTCCAAAACTGTGACGACCATGGCTTAGGTTTCGACATCAAGTGTCGGGGCCTAACACACACGAGAGCAAGGGAGAAAATCAGGAGTTTTCGTGCTTTGCTCCACGCAGCCGGGCAGCGAGGCGTGCCGGCCGCGCGAGCTCGCTATTGCTAATTGAGGTCGAAATCTGATCCTGGACCGATTTCTCGGTCGACTGCTCCTCAAGGGCAATTCTTGTCTAATCTTGGTTTCGTAGCACCGAGTGGACTGCGTGAGAATGGAGCATGGGCATGCGAATGAGCTGGAGCCGAGGCACGTTATTCAAGAGCTGCAGCATATGGAGGAAGCTATGTACGAAGTGTAAGAGGCACACGCTCAACATGCGTCGTCTCCAGTCTGTTGGTGTATGGGCATTGAGCTGTCTGACTGTCATACAGTCTTGTGTAGCGAGATCCGCCTAGTTTGTGCTGATGGTTCTCCAACAGCTACATTACTCCTTCTCTGGCACGTGTGGTGCATTCTTGCTGCATAGTTCACCCATACATGTTTGGTAGAGTCTTCTCGGTGGTTGAGACCCGGGCACAAAGTAGTTTGTGCCAGTGTTCCGGGAGACCCCCATAGAAATTCACAGCATAGTCTCTGACAAGTTGTGACTCCTTCTGTGGTTGAGAACTGGGTACTCGGTAGTTTGTACCAGTACCTTGGCAGACCCAATGATGATTGATCTAGTCTTTGTTGACCCTTTATCATACGTGTGTATTTTGCATGTGGCTCAGACCCGGACGCCCGGTCACATGTTTCGGCATCTCGGGAGGCCTAAACTTGCCTAGTCTGGCTAGTCAGTGATGCTAGTGTGTCACCGTAGAGTGTGAATGCGTTTGGGATATATTGCACATTATCCCATTGGTCGAGACCCGGGCACTCGGCAGACTCCTCCGGTGGCTCGGGAGACCTCCCTTCTGTGGTTTTATGTTCTGTGCCATGTGTATTCCCTGTTCGTGCCTTTTGACACGACGGGGATGACGGGGCCTGATGGGCTAGCCGCCAGTCTCCAGTGCATAAGCTCTTAGTAGGGCTCATTATACTTGATCGTTTATTCCTAATTCATTCGTTCCAGGCTTAGCCAAATTTTGGCGCTGCATTTTCCTTGCTCACCACCAGAGCTCATGTCTCTTCTAGCATAGACCTGCATGCCCTAAACTAATTTTAGCATGGTATCAGAGTGTAGGGGAGGGTCTTGTGAGCAACAAAGCAGAACATAAGATCTGGAACGCAGATGAGGTGCGCCACGTGGTGCAACAGAGACAGAAGCTCGCGAGAGCGTGTCCGCGAAAATAGCAAGGAAGACTCCAAACTGACCGTTAGATTTAGCATGCATTGAAATTCTACCGAGTGATGCTCACGCTGTTGTATGGATGACGGAAGCAGTAGCGCCCAATGCTGTAAGAGCGGCTGAGCAACCAGCCGCCACACCCCTTCTGGGAGGAGATTTGGAGAAGCCTAGGTGCCGGCCACGTAGTGCACAAGCAACAGCAACCAAGCAGCTTCCAATCAGCATGGCAGCCCTAGTGGCAGGCAGCCGCGTGGAACCAAGGTGGCAAGCAGCGTGACTGCAGCGTGCAACCAAGGTGGAAGCTGCGTACGGTCAAGTATCAATAGCCATAGGTAGCGAGCAGTAGTAGCCATAGCAGTAACAGCAGCGTGGCAACCGCGTGCAAAAACAGTTGGTAAGAGAATCGCACAACAACAACTTGCCGCGGTAGCGCTGAGTAGCAGCCTTCGCTTCACCCGCATTGCGCTTTAGGTATCACTTGCATAGTTAGCACGGTCCCTACAACTATTGTAGTACTCCACAACAGTAACAGCAACAACGGAAGTAGCGACACAAAGCAGTAGTGATGGCAACGAGCAGTAACTACTGCATTATTACGAAGTGACAGTAAATCTTCCTTTGAGTGAAGCACTAGCCGTTCTTGCGGCATCCACAGCACGCAATAGCAGCAAGCAGTAGTGACGGCAGTGAGCAATAGCATTTGCTGCATTGTGAGGTGGCATCACCTCTTCATGCAACTTCGCCGTTGTCGCAACTACAACTCTGTGGCTGACGTCACCGCGTTAGCCACGTCTTAGCCACCGGCGTCATCTCGCCAGCGCCACTTCGTGTGCCTCTTTGCCACTGCATTCATGTGGGTGCAAACGCACCCATGGGATCATGCGGCTGGTGTTCTCTTTGGACACTACCGGCCAAATTCGAACCAGCCGTCTCACCAAAATAACAAAAAAAACCAAAAATGTGCAATGGAGAAAACATGGGCACTCAATCACCAAGAGGGTACTTTTGTAACTTTCACTACCGGAATAAAGCATTCATTTCTTTTTTTATTTTTCTCTTTTTCTTTCTCCTTCAAACAAGGAGAGGGCTTTCCACATCTTTTTCTTTTTTTTCATCCCCTCTTACCTCCAACACATCTCACATGCATTACAACCCTTTCTTTTTCTCTCATCCAACCAATTTCGGCCTCTTACTCCTGGTCCTTGTATCTCCTAGAGCCAGTGATACCCTTCTCTCACCTGCACATCGATCCTTCAGGCAGGATGATGATGCAGCCAGGACCACCACTTGGCCCTTCTACCTCATGGACAGTTTCGACACCGTCTAGTGATAGCATTCTACACTCTCATTCTCCTCCGACATGCTGAGGCCATAGACGGAACCACCTTCACATGGTCTCCCTGACCATGTGCTCTCATGGTCGGTTTCTACACCACCGGGGTGCATTCCATCCTACGTTCCTTCTCATCACCATTTTTTCTGGACACAATGATCCTACCACTGGCACCTCCACCTCATGGCGCTGCTGGACAGTCACTCCTGTGGTCTGTTCCTACACCACTAGGAGAGAGCGTTGCCTTCCTCCCGCCATGTCACCAACCTCCCGGCAAACTGACCCGGCATCTGACACCACCCTCTCCTGGACACCCTGGTCAGCTTCCTCTGTGGTCGGAGGAAACTTCTCCTCCAACCAGAGCCGGCGATCTCCATGCCTATGCGTGTTATTAGCATGACCTCATGGTGCCCGGACCCCCTCAATCCTGTGGTCAGCCTTCTCCATGGTCCTTCTCGTCACCACCGAGACACGGCGTTTTTCACCCTCATTCGCATCATCCTCCGCCTTTCGGGGTCGATGTGTGGCTGCCAGCACCACCTTTTTGTGATTCTTCTTTCCAACCGCTTCCGTGGGCGGTCTCTACACCGCTGAGACATGGCACTCTCCATCCTCACCACCATGACTCTGAAGTCAACGTTCTCATTAGGATCCTGTGCATGGGTAGTTTCGACACCTTCTGGATCATCGTGTGCTCCATATGTTGTATCAGCTCCATCTTCTCCATCAGCAATAGCACCTGCATCTTCCATAGCATCACCAATTAGAGCATCATCTGTGTCTGTTGCATCGACTTCATGTAGATCAGTGATAGCATCAACTGCTTCGGCAGCATCAGCTACATCGGCAGCATCAACTACATCCGCAGCAGCAGCCGAATCGGCAGCATCAGCTATATCGCCACCGTCGACCTCATCAATAGCACCAGCTGCATCAATATCACCAGCTACATTTGCTGATACTTCATCTGTCAGTGATCATGTAGCAGCTGCTAGAGTCACCACTCTGGCATCCGAGATCATTGGGGAGGCTTGGAGTCTTGCCCACCTCTGATAGTGAGGACAAAGGTGGCAGCACCTGGTCATCCTTGTCTCGGATGCCGTGCTGATGAGGATGAGATCCGCTCTCTCATCAGTGACCAGGATACCTATGTCACTACGGTCTGCGAGGCATTGCTCAACGACACCTCCACGGCATAGGTGGTGTTTGAGTACCTCTTCACTAGGGACATGGGGAGGAGTGACTACATACATAGGGCGAGAGAATGTCAGCTGAGGGATGCAGAAGAGTGGCTTCGTGTACTAAAGAGTACGTTGGCCGAGCTACTCACTGAGAGCTGTAGTGGACACAGCTCAGATGGCTCCATCGCACCCTCAGACAACGCCTCACAGGATGAGGATCCTTAGGCAGTGGGTGGTGATGCCACCCCAGACAGCTTGGAGACGTCCTTCGGCTTATCCTCATCCTTTTCCTTTGCATGTGTACCATCTCTCTCTTTCTGTGAGCCATGCACATCTCCTCTCTCAGAGCATGACACTTCTCCAGGTTCCCTAGTTGACCATTTGTCTAAGTCTCAGGACATGTGGAGAGATGCCTCTTCAGGAGACGTGACACTTGTAGTTACCCAGTTTCGAGAAAAGATGGAGGTGGAGGTCCTACGCCGAGTGCTAGACTCCTTGTCTACCACCTATAGTGAGGTGTTAGCGGTGCTCGAGGATGTTGAGTTTGAGCTTCTCATAGTGACTCAGGTGGATCATGTCGAGATGCGTGAGCGCGCCTCTATTCTCCAAGGTGAGTTGGTTATAGCACAGGAGCATCTACACACATTGGATTATACAGTTGATTTACTGACTACAGGAGTGAGTTCCACACACGCAGATCGAGCCTGGTCTCCACCCTCCACTCTAGGAACTTCCAGCACCTTCCTCTCTACCTATATTGCTTCAGAGTCTTCTACTTGGGACCGAGGGTACCTCTCAGATGTGGGGGGTTCAGCCGCTCTCTCCTTTCTCAGTCACGGAGCATTCGGTAGCGTCTTTTCTACTGTTGTACCTTATGAGTCTGATGAGATTGATACCCAGGTTACTGCTAGTTGGGATCTCTTGCAGCTTCCATGTGCTGAGTGACAAGCGTTAGACAGTGCATGAGAGGTTTGTGCACATGGTAGTCATCGTAGCCTCATCCTCATTTCTCCAATGACATGTTCACGTCTCCAGCTAATTTCAGGTATGATCATTGTTGGATTGTTCTTCCTAGGATTGTTTGAGCGAGGGGGAGATGCAGTGTTATCTATAGGTGACAAGCTGACATCCTTCTGCATGCAGGAAGAGCAGATCTATCCTAGTACATTGGTGTTGGCGTTCATGTTCTCAGGACTCTCTTGTTGTGGGGGAGCACTTGTCTACAAGTCTTGTAGCCCAAGGGGGATATCCTGAGCAAGACAGACATCTGCACAAGAGCCCTACCACTGCTCAAAGGGCGTGACAGTGCGAGGGAGAGGACCATGAAAGACACTGTTCCACACCCTGGTCATGTAACTCATGGTCTCAAATGCAAAATTTATAGGGAGGCCTGATTTAGATAGGAGTGTATGCAACAGAAATCCAGAGCCCCTTTGGACTCAACGAGCCCGGCGGTGGGCCCGATGAAGGCATCGCCACAATCACTACAAAAGACACGTAGTAAGCACTGGCAAGCATGTTCCGCTTTAACAAGCGAGGACTTAATGACCGTACAAACATCGCTCTTCTGAAAAAGGGCGAAGACCCAAAAAACTTATGAAAGGTGTCCGTAAGACACAAGACATAACGTCTGATATATCCAATGAGGTCATAAAGGAGGGGCTCCATGACATCGGCATGAACACAATCAAGAGTGTGAGAAGACAAAGATTTGGAGGACAAGAATGATACATCTTACCCTGGGTACAATGAAGACAATCAGAGGGGCCAGGGGATGGGAAGGTGGAAGGTGACAACCCAACAACTCGTTGAAGGCGGAGCATGCTAGTGATGACATCCGTGTGCACATGGCTGAGACGACGGCGTAGAAGTCTGACATGATTGGGGGAAACAAAGGGCGCAACATGAGAGAGCGCAAAGCCAACAAAGGGACCAGAGGGACAAGCAAGGACACACGATAGAGTTTTTCACACTTGATGCCACACAAACGACATGAATAGAAGTGTGAAGGACAGTCTTGTTACTACGACTGGCAGAGAAATCCATGCCATGATTTTTTAGAGACGTCACCGATAGCAAGCTGGGCTCTAACGAAGGCACATATAGTACGTGAGGCACAAACACAACACCACTTTTATTCATAAAGAGGACAACATTAATGCGTTGAAAAGGAAGTAACTGTCCTGACCTAGTACGAACTAAGCAAATGGCCCTAGCAGGTAAATACGAAACAAAGGAGGACTGGACGGATGTCATGTGGTGGGTGGCTCCCTAGGTGGGGATCTAGAATGGACCCGACGCACGCACAGATGGATGGAACACATGTATCAACGGTGTAAACAGACGAGAGAGTCAAAGTACAGTCTGAGAGACAGCAATGAAGGGCTAGATACTGCCAATGCTCAATCCACCAAACGTATGTAGACGACGATCCGAGAACATAACTTGAGAGGATCACCACGAAGGACGGTGTCAGCATGATATATAGGACTTGTGGAAAATGGAGCAACACTCTAACTTTCCTGATTGGGCAAGCAAAGAAGCTACAAGAGAGAATACTATGGCTCGTGCTCACTGCTTGCTGATGCCGCCGGCGCCGGGGTCGAAGAGCCGGAGGGAGGAGGAGGATACTACGGAGGAGCGATGTAGGTTGGGGAAGGCAGCCCTACGTAGACTAGAGTCTCATATGGTAGAGGCCTGTCCGTAGATTACGTGTTTAATGGAGGAGCGGAGGGAACACTGGCATTAGAGTGAGCCTGAGCAGAGAAGGTGGAGGGCCGGGATGAAGTACTGGAGCTGGAACTGGATAAAGAAGAAGTGTCGGCGGTGTGCACCTAGTGTGCGTGCATTGCGCATACAAGGCGTAGGTCATTAAGGGGAGCAGGACAAGAGCACACGGAATGCTGAATTGAGTCACAATTCAATCACACAAATTCTCGAGGCATGCAAGGAGGAGAGGGGTATTTGGCTTTTTCTTGCCCTTTCCACAACCCTTGCCATGTCCATTATCCTGAGAGGCGAGGGTAGTGGAGGTCAAGGAATAGGACGAAGAGGAGGAAGAGGAGGAGGAGGTTGTGGGAGAAGAGTAAGGGGGAGTGGAGGCAGCACTGATGGCAGTAACCCCCATAAGAGCGGTACAATGGAGACGCATGTTTTGGAGATTCGTCTACGAGGGGACAAGACATTAAACGGTGAATTCCCACAAAGCACAAACGTGAGGTTGGGACTTTGGTGGAAGCAGCTGAATTGCGAGGCGTTGTAGCTCATCTGTCTTGACGTTAGAGAGGAGATTTGAGAGCTCTAGGATCAACCCATTGATCATGGTGAGCACAACGGGCAGCTGGCCAGGCTTAATATTGCCAAGCTCATGAAGGAGCTCGAGTATGTGAGCCCAAAACGCATGAGCCTTGTTGTTCGCACGTATCAAGAGTGCATTGAATTGGATGGTGAGCGCACTTTGGATCATTTGGCTTGTGATCGTAGTACGGTAATGAAACATAGTGTGTATAGCGATTAGGACAGGCAGACACTAAGCGACGGGATTAGAATTGAAGGTCATGAATGAGAAACCAAGGTGTAGTTATGATGAGGACACAGTTTGCAAGGGTGGATTTAGCAATAGTAGGTGTGAAGGGAGGGAAAGCTGGAGAGTAGTACCTCCACAACTCCTCCCCTTGAGTCTAGGCATCAAAGTGTACCTCTTTGGATGAGAAGGCGAGTCCTGGGACAAGGAAAAGGGGCTGAGAGAATAATTCATGCTTGCGTGGCTGATTAAGAGAGGCGGCGGTGGCTGGATTGACAATAGGGTTAGTATCGGAGGTACGAGCAACAAATGGTGTGGAAGAAGCACTAGCAGTGGTGCCGGATTTAGCATTAAAGGAGGGGCGAAAGCAATGGACAAGAGGTTAAGCAAAATGAGAGTTACCTTGTCAGAAAAAACACCACGATTTATCCTGAAAAGCCTTGAACTCATCAAAAACCTCTGACTTCTAGGTGTTGTTTCTTGAAGGAGCTTCTCACGACGCCGGGTCGCATGCGTTACGTGAAATTTATGATTTTTTTTAATTCACAATGAATAATTATTATTAATCACTTAATCACCCTAGTCCATCAATATATGTTTACGCTGCAAGTTGGATATTTTAAGCATCTACATTTTTTCGGTGTGACGGGAATGATTTTTTTTAAAAATTGATTGAGGGAATTATTTTCCCTGATGAAATTTTTCAGTAGATCATACATGCTGAAATCAGTTCTCGAAAAGAACACAACCTAGTAAAAGGGAACCTTAAGGAGATCTTTTGTTATGAAGGGTTAGGCTGACAAATGTTGCCCTTAAAATGACCATGTGGTTCGCGTCCTAGGTGGCGGGCTGCGTGGACATCCTATGTGGTACTTTCATTCTGCGGCTCGGCATCTCTCTGCCCTCCTACCCCATCCCCAAAAAAGATTCCTTCGGGTGATGCCTTTCTATTGCAAGATTCTCACAATGCTCAAGGGAAGCATGACGCCGATGATGTCATCTCGACGTCACCTTGATGCGATATAGAGCTAGGGAATCGGGAGTTAGGACTAGCTAACGAACAAATTATCGCCGTTCGCTCGCGAACAGTGCAGAATCTTTAGAATCATTTTGAGATGTTTTTCTTCCATGACGTCATGAATTCGTCACAAAGTGCACCATTCACGGATCGGCAAACCTAGAAGTCCACTCTCCAAAATATTTGGTCCTGAATGGGGCCAAAGCGTGAGTAGCCGCTCGGGCCGGCGCTAGCCGACCCGGGTTGAACGATCTCGTCTTTTCAGATGTTTTTATGAGTCCGGAAACCAGCGGAGTAAAAGAAAGTGGAACGAGACCCTCAATCGAGGTTCGGCCGAGCTGGCCGATGCATGATTGACTTCATTCCGTTTTTAAAAAAATTCGCAAATCGATCAATCTTCGTGCTGCGGCAGTAGTCCTTCAGAGGCAGCCCCCCCTGCAATGCCGTGACTGAATGCCATCTAGTCCGTACATCCGGCCAGCGACGGACAATATTTAGTTTAAACTGTACATCTAAATATAACTGTAAACATTTCCGGTCTATTCGTCGAATATTTACAGTCGAACTCAATGGCTGGACACAGTTCAGAAATCCACAAGAAGAGGAAACAACTCTGAAACAGCTTCGAAACAGAACGACTTTGAAAAACGTGTGGATGTCTTCACACTGGTATTTGCACTAATGCTACTGGCATGAAGTGGGCCAAGCATGCGCTGGTTCTGAAGGTGCTTCGATCGCGCATGGTACCGTTGCGGCAACCAAAACTCAGGGCTGTACGGAGGGAGCGCGCGCGCGCATTTCATCAACGTGTGCAAGTGGGCCTGGTTATCAGTCTCAGGGCCATGGGTCACATGCTGGCCATGGCCGCGAAAACGACAAGCCCGGCCCCCACGGCGGTCCCAACTCTGGAAAAACATGTCCACTGCTCGTCTTGTAAACGTGAGGAGGCGGCCGGTATGGCTGCAGCGGAGTTTAGGGATTCAGCCTACCCCTGAGAGAGAAAGGGAGAGACATGCAGCCCGAGAACGCCAGGTGATTCGCCGAGTTTCTGGGGCAAGCCATCCAGGGGCAGGTAACGCCGTCCCACCGGGAGATGACCGAGAGGATCTATTTCTATAGAGACGGCTTTCACACACGCGAAAAATCGAATCCTTCTGCGGCTCAAGCAGGCAACGGCCACGCATACGTGTCTTCCTGACCACCCAATCATTATCGAGGAAGAAAGCAGTCAAAACGGATTCAGATTCACAGTTGGGTGGCTCTCTCCCCCGCGAGCATTGGTCCAAAAAAAGTTAATAGTTGAAATCAGGTTCCCGGCCATACACCCCCAGCAGCCGTTCCAACCCTCGACAGAAGGGAGGTCATCGCATGCCGACGGCGCATGCATTTGGCCGCTAGCATCCTGCCACTGCGCTGAGCCCATGCGCCTGCGGAGTGGTGCAATCGATGCACGACTGAGGACATGGCCCTGTCTCTTTGCCGCTTGTCTTCATCTTCAGTTTGTCTCGTCGTGCGTGGAGGAATCTCTCAACTCCAGCTAGGATTCAGACTGAGACGCCAGGCAAAGCCTTACGCACCCTCCATCACTTGTCCCCTGGAATGACATGCAGAGAGAGAGAGAGAGAGAGAGAGAGAGAGGGAGAGGGAGAAAGAGCGAACGCGGCGAGAGGAGCTGGCCAAAACCATCCTGATCGGGCAGAGTTCAGCCCAGCTTGGACTCTTCGCTCGCGCCAAGCGCTTGATCTGCAAGGACAAGCTCCGCTTGCTGGACTGAACCGACTGCAGGCTGCAACAATGCAAGCGTATGAGACTGGTGACACATTCTCCCTCCATGGACAGCCCAACAGCAGCGCACACAGCTGCAGACGACGCAAATGCTGCGTCGGCTGCGGGTGAAGCGCTTCAAACAGCGCCAGCTCAGCCAGGGTCCCTCAACCAGCGCATGACAAACGCTCAGAGGAGGCCTCTACTCTTAGCTGTCCCACCCTTGCCTGCATTTCCTCAAGGCCGGGATCAACAGCAGCAGCAGCAGCAACAGCAGCAGCAGCACCAGCAGCAGCAGCAGCAGCAGCAGCAGCAGCAGCAGCAGCAGCCGAACGAGGCCTGTCAGTCGGTTGCGGTGCCCATGGGCTTGGCGCACGCTCGTTGTTCATCACAAAGGCAGAATCCTGCGAGGCTTGCCCAGCCAACTCCTAGAAGCAGAGACCCACTTGCCCACTCTGAGAGCTCTTTCTCTGGGCTGGTTCCTCAAAGAGTGGCTAAGTTCGAGCCCAGTGCCCATGGTCAGATGGGCATCAGCTTGCTCCCTGAACAGAATCCTCATGCCACATCTCCTTCTCCTTCCACAGGCATAGCTGACGACTTCCCTCGTGCAGGAAACATCCCCATCCACATTGCCGGAGGCAGCTTCAGCCTCCCTGGTCCAGCCCTGCCTGAGCCACAGACATGTGGTGCTGTTGGTGGTGGCTTGCAAGAAGAAGCGGGAGACGGTGAGCGACGGCTGTCTGATCAAGGTGGACAAGAAGAGGCTGGGGTAACAGATGCTTTGGACGGACGAGGTGGACTGAGCCCTGGAGCACAGTTTGTCCTGCCCAGTGACTGGCCTACCTGGGCTGAATATGCCCCTGAGGAGGGTGCCATCGGAACAGCATGGACCGAGCTTTTGCAAGTAGAAGAGGAGGTATGCATGTGTACCCTTCGCTTTA
>SZWC01006907.1:102327-120474 GCA_023375785.1 Penium margaritaceum | reverse complement strand
TGTGTTTCTGACCAGTGTGTTTCTGACCAGTGTGTTTCTGACCATTGTGTTTCTGACCAGTGTGTTTCTGACCACTGTGTTTCTGACCAGTGTGTTTCTGACCAGTGTGTTTCTGACCAGTGTATCTCTGACCACTGAGTTTCTGACCACCGTGTTTCTGACCACTGTGTTTCTGACCACTGTGTTTCTGACCAGTGTGTTTCTGACCAGTGTGTTTCTGACCAGTGTGTTTCTGACCAATGTGTTTCTGACCACTGTTTTTCGAACCACTATGTTTCTGACCAGTGTGTTTCTGACCACCATGTTTCTGACCGGTGTGTTTCTGACCACTGAGTTTCTGAACAACGTGTTTCTGACATCTGTGTTTCTAACCGGTGTGTTTCTGACCAATGTGCTTCTGACCACCGTGTTTCTGACCAGTGTGTTTCTGACCACTCTGAGTCTGACAAGTGTGTTTCCAGACACTGTCTTTCAGACCACTGTGTTTCTGACCACTGTGTTTCTGCCCACTGTGTTTCGGACCAGTGTGTTTCTGACCAGTGTGTTTCTGACAACAGTGTTTCTGACCAGTGTGTGTCTTACCACTGTGTTTGTGACCACTGTGTTTCTGCCCACTGTGTTTTGGACCAGTGTGTTTCTGTCCAGTGTGTTTCTGACCAGTGTGTTTTTGACAACAGTGTTTCTTACCAGTGTGTGTCTTACCACCGTGTTTCCGACCACTGTGTTTCTGACCAGTGTGTTTCTGACCAATGTGTTTCTGACCAGTGTGTTTCTGAGCATTGTGTTTCTGACCAGTGTGTTTCTGACCAATGTGTTTATGACCAGTGTGTTTCTGACCACTGTGTTTCTGACCACTGTGTGTCTGATCACTGTTTTTCTGACCAGTGTGTGTCTGACCAGTGTGATTCTGACCAGTGTGTTTCTGACCACTGTGTTTCTGACCAATGTCTTTCTGACAACTGTGTTTCCGACCAGTGTATTTATGACCAGTGTGTTTCTGACCACTGTGTTTTTGACCAGTATGTTTCTGACCAGTGTGTCTGTGACCACTGTGTTTCTGACCTCCATGTTTCTGACCACTGTGTTTCTGACCATTGTGTTTCTGACCAGTGTGTTTCTGACCAGTGTGTTTATGACCAGAGTGTTTCTGACCACTGTGTTCTTGACCGATGTGTTTCAGACCACTGTGTTTCTGACCACTGTATTTTTGAAAACTGTGTGTCTGACGACTGTGTTTTTTGTCACCGTGTTTCTGACCACTGTGTTTCTGACCACTGTGTTCCTGACCACTATGTTCCTGACCACTGTGTTTCTGACCACTGTGCTTCGGACCAGTGTGTATCCGACCACCGTGTTTATGACCACTGTGTTTCTGACCACTGTGTTTCTGACCAGTGTGTTTCTGACCACTGTGTTCCTGACCACTGTGTTTCTGACCATTATGTTTATGACCATTGTGTTTCTGACCACTGTGTTTCTGACCAGTTTGTTCCTGAACAGTGTGTTTCTGACCACTGTGTTTCTGACCAGTGTGCTCCGGACCACTGTGTTTCTGACCTGTGTGTTTCTGACCATTGTGTTTATGACGAGTGTGTTTCCGACCAGTGTGTTTATGACTAGTGGGTTTATGAGCACTGTGTTTCTGACAACTGTGTTCCTGAGCACCGTGTTTCTGACCACTGTGTTTATGTCCAGTGTGTTTCTGCCCAGTGCATTTGTGACCACTGTGTTTCTGACCAGTGTGTTTCTGACCAGTGTGTCTCTGTCCACTGTGTTTCTGACCAGTGTGTTTCTGACCATTGTGTTTGTGACCACTGTGTTTCAGACCAATGTGTTTCTGACTAGTGTGTTTCTGACCAATGTGTTTCTGACCACTGTGTTTCCGACCACTGTGTTTCTGACCACTGTGTTTCTGACCACTGTGTTTCTGACCACTGTGTTCCTGACCACTGTGTTTCTGACCACAGTGTTTCTGACCAGTGTGTTTCTGACCACAGTGTTTTTTACCACTGTGTTTCTGACCACCAAGTTTCTGACCACTGTGTTTCTGACCAGTGTGTTTCTGACCACCGTGTTTATGACCACTGTGTTTCTGACCACTGAGTTTCTGACCACCGTGTTTCTGAACACTGTGTTGCTGACCACTTTGTTTCTCACCACCGTGTTTCTGACCACTGTGTTTCTGACCACTGTGTTTCTGACCACCGTGTCTCTGACCAGTGTGTTTATGACTACAATGTTTCTGACCACTGTATTTCTGACCACTGTGTTTCTGATCACTGTGCTTCTGACCAGTGTTTTTCTGACCACTGTGTTTCTGACCACTGTGTTTCTGACCAGTGTGTTTCTGACCAGTGTGTTTCTGGCCACTGTGTTTCTGCCCACTGTGTTTCCGATATCTTTGTTTCTGACCAGTGTGTTTCTGACCGCTGTGTTTCTGACCAGTGTGTTTCTGACCAGTGTCTTTATGACCACTGTGTTTCTGACCACTGTGTTTGTAACCACTGTGTTCCTGACCACTATGTTTCTAACCAGTGTGTTTATGACCATCGTGTTGCTGACCACCATGTTTCTGACCAGTGTGTTTCTGACCAGTGTGTTTCTGACCAGGGTGTTTCTGACCACTTTGTGTCTGACCACTGTGTTTCTGACCACTGTCTTTCTGACCACTGTGTTTTTGACCAGTGTGGTTCTGACTAGTGTGTTTCCGACCACTGTGTTTCTGACTACCGTGTTTCTGACCACTGTGTTTCTGACCACTGTGTTTCTGACCACTGTGTTTCTGACCAGTGTGTTTCTGAACACTGGTTTCCTGACCGCTGTGTTTTTGACCAGTGTGTTTCTGACCACTGTGTTTCTGACCACTTTGTTT
Source organism: Penium margaritaceum (assembly GCA_023375785.1). Lineage (NCBI taxonomy): Eukaryota > Viridiplantae > Streptophyta > Zygnematophyceae > Desmidiales > Peniaceae > Penium > Penium margaritaceum. The sequence goes on along the minus strand of SZWC01006907.1, from coordinate 117,602 downwards.
CTGACCAGTGTGTTTATTGACCACCGTGTTTCTGACCACTGTGTTTCTGACCACTCTGTTTCTAACAAGTGAGTTTCTGACCACTGTGCTTCTGACCACTGTGTTTCTGAAAAGTTTGTTTCTGACCAGTAAGGTTCTGACCTATGTGTTTCTGACCACTGCGTTTCAGAACACCGTGTTTCTGAGCAGCGTGTTTCGGACAACTGTGTTTCTGACCACCATGTTTCTGACCGGTGTGTTTCTGACCACTGTGTGTCTGACCAGTGTGTTCCTGACTAGTTTGTTTCTGACCACTGTGATTCCGACCGGTGTGTTTCTGACCAGTGTGTTTATGACCACCGTGTTTCTGACCAGTGTGTTTATGACCACTGTGTTTCTGACCAGTGTATTTCTGACCACTGTGTTTCTGACCAGTGTGTTTCTGAACACTGTGTTTCAGACCACTTTGTTTCTGACCACTGTGCTTCTGACCACTGTGTTCCTGACCACTGTGTTTCTGACCAGTGTGTTTTTTGACCATTCTGTTTCATACCACAGTGTTTATGACCAGAGTGTGTCTGACCACTGTGTTTCTGACCACTGTGTTTCTGACCAGTGTGTTACTGGCCAATGTGTTTCTGACCAGTGTATTTCTGACCAGTGTTTTTCTGACCACTGTGTTTCATAACAGAGTGTTTCTGACCAGTGTGTTTCTGACCACTGTGTTTCTGACCAGTGTGCTTCTCACCACTGTGTTTCTGACCAGTGTGTTTCTGACCAGTGTATTTCTGACAACTGAGTTTCTGACCACCGTGTTTCTGACCACTGTGTTTCTGACCACTGTGTTGCTGACCACTGTGTTTCTGACCAGTGTGTTTCTGACCAGTGTGTTTCTGACCAATGTGTTTCTGACCACTGTGTGTCTAACTACTATGTTTCTGACCAGTGTGTTTCTGACCACCATGTTTCTGACTGGTGTGTTTCTGACCACTGTGTTTCCGAACAGTGTGTTTCTGACAAGTGTGTTTCTGACCGGTGTGTTTGTGACCAGTTTGCTTCTGACCACCGTGTTTCTGACCAGTGTACTTCTGACCACTGTGAGTCTGACCAGTGTGTTTCTGACCACTGTGGTCCGAAACACAGTGGTCAGAAATACATGGTCAGAAACACACTGCTCAGAAGCACTGTGCTTAGAAACACTATGGTCAGGAACACACTTGTCAGAAACAAAATGGTCAGAAACATAGTGGCCTTAAACACAGTGGTCAGAAACACACTGGTCAGAAACACACTGGTTATAAACACTGTGGTCAAAAACACAGCGGTCATTAGCACAGTGGTCAGAAACTCTCTGGTCAGAAACACACTGGTCAGAAACACACTGGTCAGAAATTCACTGGTCAGAAACACAGTGGTCAGAAACACAGTGGTCAGAAACACAGTGGTTAGAAACACAGTGGTCAGAAACACAGTGGTCAGAAACACAGTGGTCAGAAACACAGTGGTGAGAAACACAATGGTCAGAAACATAGTGGTCAAAAAGACACTGGTCAGAAACACACTGGTCACAAACACAGTGGTCAGAAACACAGTGGTAAGAAACACAGTGGTCAGAAACACACTGGTTAGAAACGCAGTGGTCACAAACACAGTGAACAGAAACACACTGGTCACAAACACAGTGGTCAAAACCACACTGATCAGAAACACAGTGGTCAGAAACACAGTGGTCAGAAACACACTGGTCAGAAGCACAGTGGTCAGAAACACACTGGTCAGAAACAGACTGGTCATAAACACAGTGGTCAGAAACACAGTGGTTAGAAGCACACTAATCATACACACACAGGTAAGAAAAACAGTGGTCAGAAACACACTGGTCAGAAACACAGTGGTGAGAATTACACTGCTCGGAAACACACTGGTCATAAACACAGTGGCAAGAAACACAGTGGTCAGAAACACACTGCTCAGAAACATGGTGGTAAGAAACACACTGGTCAGAAACACCCCGGTCAGAAACACGGTGGTTAGAAACACACTGGTCAGAAACACAGAGGTCAGAAACGTAGTGGTCAGAAACACAGTGGTCAGAAACACAATGGTCAGAAACACGGTGGTCAGAAACACACTGGTCAGACACGCACTGATCAGAAACACAGTGGACAGAAACACACTGGTCAGAAAAACACTGGTTCAGAAACACAGTGGTAAAACAGACAGTGGTCAGAAACACAGTGGTCAGAAACACAGTGCTCAGAAACACAGTGGTCAGAAACACACCGGTCAGAAACACAGTGGTCAGAAACACAGTGGTCAGAAACACAGTGGTCACACACACAGTGGTCAGAAACACACTGGTCAGACACACGGTGGTCAGAAACACACTGGTAATGAACACATTGGTCACAAACACAGTGGTCACAATCACAGTGGTCAGAAACACACTTGTCAGAAACACCCTGGCCAGAAACACAGTGGTCAGAAACACAGTGGTCAGAAACACACTGGTGAGAAACACACTGGTCATAAACACAGTGGTCAGAAACACAATGGTCAGAAGCAAAGTGGTCAGAATAACACTGGTCAGAAACACAGTGGTTAGAAACACACTGGTCAGAAACATAGTGGTTATAACACACTGGTCGAAAACACACTAGACAGAAACACAGTGGTCAGAAGCACAGTGGTCAGAAACACACCGGTCAGAAATATAGGGGTCAGAAACTCAGTGGTCAGAAGCACACAGGTCAGAAACACACTGGTCAGAAACACACTGGTCAGAAAAACACTGGTCAGAAACACGGTGGTCAGAAACACAGTTATCATAATTTCACTCGTCAGAAATACACTGGTCAGAAACACAGTGGTCAAGAACGCAGTGGTCAGAAACACACTGGTCAGAAACACATTGGTCAGAAACACACTGGTTCGAAACACAGTGGTCAGAAACACAGTGGTCAGAATCACGGTCAGAAACACAGTGGTCAGAAACACACTGGTCAGAAACACAGTGGTCAGAGGCACAGTGGTCAGAAACACGGTGGTCAGAAACACGGTGGTCAGTAACACACTGGTCGGAGACACAGTGGTCAGAAACACAGTGGTCAGAAACAGAGTGGTCAGAAACACAGTGATCAGGAACATGGTGGCCAGGAACACGGTGGTCAAAAACACATTGGTCAGAAATACAGTGGTCAGAAACACAGTTGTCAGCAACACTGTGGTCAGAACACACTGGTCATAAGCATACTGTCGGAAACACACTGGTCAGAAACACAGTGGTCAGAAATACACTAGTCAGACACACACTGGTCAGAAGCACACTGGTCAGAAACACTCTGGTCAGAAACACACTTGTCAGAAACAAAATTGTCACAAACACAGTGGCCCGAAACACAGTGGTCTGAAACACACTGGTCAGAAACACACTGGTTATAAACACCATGGTCAAAAACACATTTGTCATTAGCACAGTGGTCAGAAACAGACAGGTTAGAAACGCAGTGGTTAGAAACACACTGGTCAGAAAAACAGTGGTCAGAAACACACTCGTCAAAAACACACTGGTCAGAAACACAGTGGTCAGAAACACACTGGTCACAAGAACACTGGGCAGAAACACAGTGGTCAGAACCACAGTGGTCAGAATTACACTGGTCGGAAACACACTGGTCAGAAACACAGTGGTCAGAAATACAGTGGTCAGGAACACACTGGTCAGAAACACATTGGTCAGAAACACGCTGGTCAGAAACACATTGGTCAGAAACACAGTGGTCAGAAACACAGTGGTCAGAAACACAGTGGTCAGAAACACAGTGGTCAGAAACACAGTGGTCAGGAACACGGTGGTCAGGAACACGGTGGTCAGAAACACAGTGGTCAGAAACACAGTGGTCAGAAACACAGTGGTCAGAAACACAGTGGTCAGAAACACAGTGGTCAGGAACACGGTGGTCAGGAACACGGTGGTCAGAAACACGTTGGTCAGAAACACAGTGGCCAGAAACACAGTTGTCAGAAACACAGTAGTCAGAACACACTGGTCAGAAACACACTGTCAGAAACACACTGGTCAGAAACACATTGGTCAGAAATACACTGGTCAGAAACACACTGGTCAGAAACACTCTGGTCAGAAACACACTTGTCAGAAACAAAATGGTCAGAAACACTCTAGTCAGAAACACACTGGTTATAAATACCGTGGTAAAAAACACAGCGGTCATTAGCACAGTGGTCAGAAACACACTGTTCAGAAACACAGTTGTCAGAAACACACTGGTCAGAAAAACAACGGTCAGAAACACACTCGTCAAAAACACAGTGGTCAGTAACACAGTGGTTAGAAACACAGTGGTCAGGAACACACGGGTCAGAAATACAGGGGTCAGAAACTCAGTGGTCAGAAACACGCTGGTCAGAAAAACACTGGTCAGAAACACAGTGGTCAGAAACACAGTGGTCAGAATGACACTGGTCAGAAGCACATTGGTCAGAAACACAGTTGTCAGAAACACAATGGTCAGAAACACAGTGGTCATAAACACAGTGGTCAGAAACGCACTGGTCAGAAACACTGTGGACAGAAACACACTGGTCAGAAGCACACTGGTCAGAAACACACTGGTCAGAAATACAGTGGTCAGAAATACAGTGGTCAGAAACACAGTGCTCAGAAACACAGTGGTCAGGAACACGGTGGTCATGAACACGGCCAGAAACACAGTGGTCAGAAACACAGTGGCCAGAAACACAGTGGTCAGGAACACAGTGGTCAGAAACACCGTGGTCAGAAACACAGTGGTCAGAAACATAGTGGTCAGAAACACACTGGTCAGAAACACAGTGGTCAGAAACACACTTGTCATCAACACAATGGTCAGAAACACAGTGGTCAGAAACACACTGGTCAGAAGCACAGTGGCCAGAAACACACTGGTCATAAACACAGTGGTCAGAAACACAGTGATCAGAAGCACACTGGTCAAAAGCACATTTATCATAAACACACTGGTCAGAAACACAGTGGTCATAAACACTCTGTTCAGAAATACAGGGGTCAGAAACTCAGTGGTCAGAAACACACTGGTCATAAACACACTGGTCAGAAGCACATTGGTCAGAAACACAGTGGTCAGAAAGACAGTGGTCAGAAACACAGTGGTCAGAAACACGGTGGCCAGAACACACTGGTCAGAAACACACAGTCAGAACACACTGGTCCTAAACACAGTGGTCAGAAACAAACTGGTCAGAAACACCCTGTTCAGAAACACACTGGTCAGGAACACTCTGGTCAGAAACACACTGGTAAGAAACACAATCGTCAGAAACACACTGGTCAAGAACACAGTGGTCATAAACACATTGGTCAGAAATACAGTGGTCAGAAACACACTGGTTAGACACACACTGGTTAGGAACACAGTGGTCAGAAACACACTGGTCAGAAACACACTGGTCAGATGCACAATGGTCAGATACCCAGTGGTCAGAAACACAGTGGTCAGAATTACACTGCTCAGAAACACACTGGTCAGAAACACAGTGGTCAGAAACACTCTGGTTAGAAATACAGTGGTCAGGAACACTCTGGTCATAAACACACTGGTAAGAAACACAATGGTCAGAAACACACTGGTCAGAAACACAGAAGTCAGAAACACAGATGTCAGAAACACAGTGGTCAGAAACACACTGGTCAAAAACACACTGGTCAGAAACACAGTGGTCATAAACACAGTGGTCAGAAACACAGTGGTCACTAACACAGTGGTCAGAAACATACTGGTCAGACACACACTGGTCAGAAACACAGTGGTCATAAACACACTGGACAGAAACACACTGGTCAGAAGCACATTGGTCAGAAACACAGTGGTCAGAAACACGGTGGTCAGAAACACAGTGGTCAGAAACACACAGGTCAGAAACACATTGGTCAGAAACACAGTTGTCAGATAAACAGTGGTCAGAAACACAGTGGTCAGGAACACGGTGGTCAGGAACACGGTGGTCAGAAACACAGTGGTCAGAAACACAATTGGTCAGAAGCACAGTGGTCAGAAACACAGTGGTCAGAACATACTGGTCAGAAACACACTGTCAGAAACACACTGGTCAGAAACACACTGGTCGGAAACACACTGGTCATAAACACACTGGTCAGTAGCACACTGGTCAGAAACACTCTGGTCAGAAACACACTTGTCAGAAACACAGTGGTCACAAACATGGTGGTCAGAAACACAGTGGTCGGAAACACACAGGACAAAAATACAGGGGTCAGAAACTCAGTGGTCAGAAACACACTGGTAAGAAACACACTGGTCAGAAGCAGAGCGGTCAGAAACACAGTGGTCAGAAACACAGTGTTCAGAACCAACGTGGTCAGAAACACGGTGGTCAGAAACACAGTGGTGAGAAACACAGTGGCCAGAACGCACTGGTCAGAAACACACTGTCAGAAACACACTGGTCAGAAACACAGTGGTCACAAACACACTGGTCAGAAACACACTGTTCAGAAACACACTGGTCATGAACACTCTGGTCAGAAACACACTGGTAAGAAACACATTGGTCAGAAACACACTGGTCAGAAACACAGTGGTCAGAAACACAGATGTCACAAACACAGTGGTCATAAACATACTGGTCAGAAACACACTGGTCAGAAACACAGTGGTCATAAACACAGATGTCAGAAACACAGTGGTCACGAACTCAGTGGTAAGAAACACACTGGTCAGACACACACTGGTCAGAAACACAATGGTCAGAAACACACTGGTCAGAAACACACTGGTCGGAAACACAGTGGTCAGAAACACAGTGTTCAGAATTACACTGGTCAGAAACGCACGGGTCAGAAACACAGTGGTCAGAAACACAGTGGTCAGAAACACACTGGTCAGAAACACATTGGTCAGGAACACAGTGGACAGAAACACGGTGGTCAGAAATACATTGGTCAGAAACACACTGGTCAGAAACACAGTGGTCAGAAACACGGTGGTCACAAAAACAGAGGTCAGAAACACAGCGGTCAGGAACACGGTGGTCAGGAACACGGTGGTCAGAAACACAGTGGTCAGAAACACAGTGGTCAGAAACACAGTGGTCAGAAATACAGAGGTCAGAAACACAGTGGTCACAAACATAGTGGTCAGAAACACAGTGGTCAGAAACACACTGGTCAGAAACACAGTGGTCAGAAACACAGAGGTCAGAAACACAGTGGTCAGAAACACAGTGGTCAGAGACACAGTGGTCAGAAACACAGAGGTCAGAAACACACCGGTCAGAAACACAGTGGTCAGAAACACAGTGGTCACTAACACAGTGGTCAGAAACACACTGGTCAGACACACACTGGTCAGAAACACAATGGTCAGAAACACAGTGGTCAGAAACACTCTAGTCAGAAACACACTGGTGAGAAACACACTGGTCAGAAACACACTGGTCAGAAACACAGTGGTCAGGAACACGGTGGTCAGAAAAACAGAGGTCAGAAACACAGCGGTCAGGAACACAGTGGTCAGGAACACGGTGGTCAGAAACACAGTGGTCAGAAACACAGTGGTCAGAAACACAGTGGTCAGAAATACAGAGGTCAGAAACACAGTGGTCACAAACATAGTGGTCAGAAACACAGTGGTCAGAAACACACTGTTCAGAAATACAGGGGTCAAAAACTCATTGGTCAGAAACACACCGGTCAGAAACACACTGGTCAGAAGCACAGCGGTCAGAAACACAGTCGTAAGAAACACAGTGGTCAGAAACACATTGGTCAGAAACACGGTGGTCAGAAACACAGTGGTCAGAAACCCAGTGGTCAGAAACACGGTTGTCAGAAACCCAGTGGTAAGAAACTCAGTGGCCAGAACGCAATAGTCAGGAACACACTGTCAGAAACACACTGGTCAGAAACACAGTGGTCACAAACACACCGGTCAGAAACACACTGTTCAGAAACACACTAGTCAGGAACACTCTGGTCAGAAACACACTGGTAAGAAACACAATGGTCAGAAACACACTGGTCAGAAACACAGTGGTCAGAAACACAGATGTCAGAAACACAGTGGTCAGAAACACTGTGGTCAGAAACACACTGGTCAGAAACACAGTGGTCATAAACACAGTGGTCAGAAACACAGTGGTCACTAACACAGTGGTCAGAAACACACTGGTCAGACACACACTGGTCAGAAACACAGTGGTCAGAAACACACTGGTCAGAAACACATTGGTCAGGAACACAGTGGACAGAAACACGGTGGTCAGAAATACAGTGGTCAGAAACACACTGGTCAGATACACAGTGGTCAGGAACACGGTGGTCAGAAAAACAGAGGTCAGAAACACAGCGGTCAGGAACACGGTGGTCAGGAACACGGTGGTCAGAAACACAGTGGTCAGAAACACAGTGGTCAGAAACACAGTGGTCAGAAACACAGTGATCAGAACATACTGGTCAGAAACACACTGTCAGAAACCGACTGGTCAGGAACACACTGGTCAGAAACGCATTGGTCAGTAGCACACTGGTCATAAACACTCTGGTCAGAAACACACTTGTCAGAAACACATTGGTCAGAAACACACTGGTCAGAAACACATTGGTCAGAAACACAAAGGTCAGAAACACAGTGGTCAGAAACACACTGTTCAGAAATACTGGGGTCAGAAACTCATTGGTCAGAAACACACCGGTCAGAAACACACTGGTCAGAAGCACAGCGGTCAGAAACACAGTCGTAAGAAACACAGTGGTCAGAAACACATTGGTCACAAACACGGTGGTCAGAAACCCAGTTGTCAGAAACACGGTTGTCAGAAACCCAGTGGTCAGAAACTCAGTGGCCAGAACACAATGGTCAGGAACACACTGTCAGAAACACACTGGTCAGAACAGAGTGGTCACAAACACACCGGTCAGAAACACACTGTTCAGAAACACACTAGTCAGGAACACTCTGGTCAGAAACACACTGGTAAGAAACACATTGGTCAGAAACACACTGGTCAGAAACACAGTGGTCAGAAACACAGATGTCAGAAACACAGTGGTCTGAAACACTGTGGTCAGAAACACACTGGTCAGAAACACAGTGGTCATAAACACAGTGGTCAGAAACACAGTGGTCACTAACACAGTGGTCAGAAACACACTGGTCACACACACACTAGTCAGAAACACAGTGGTCAGAAACACAGTGGTCAAAAACACAGTGTTCAGAATTAAACTGGTCAGAAACACACTGGTCAGAAACACAGTGGTCAGAAACACAGTGGTCAGAAACACACTGGTCAGAAACACATTGGTCATGGACACAGTGGTCAGAAACGCGGTGGTCAGAATTATAGTGGTCAGAAACACACTGGTGAGAAACACAGTGGTCAGGAACACGGTGGTCAGGAACACGGTGGTCAGAAACACAGTGGTCACTAACACAGTGGTCAGAAACACAGTGGTCAGAAACACAGTGATCAGAAACACACTTGTCAGAAACACAGTGGTCAGAAACAGTCTGGTCAGAAACACACTGTTCAGAAACACAATGGTCAGGAACACTCTGGTCAGAAACACACTGGTAAGAAACACAATGGTCAGAAACACACTGGTCATAAACACAGTGGTCAGAAACACATATGTCAGAAACACAGTGGTCAGAAACACACTGGTAAGACACACAGTAGTCAGAAACACAGTGGTCAGATACACAGTGGCCAGAAACACAGTGGTGACTAAAACTGTGGTCAGAAACACACTGGTCAGACACACACTGGTCAGAAACACAGTGCTCAGAAACACACTGGTCAGAAACACATTGGTCAGAAACACAGTGGTCAGAAATACAGTGGTCAGGCTTACACTGGTCAGAAACATGCTGGTCAGAAACACAGTGGTCAGAAACACAGTGGTCAGAAACACACTGGTCACAAACACATTGGTCAGAAACACAGTCGTCAGAAACACTTTGGTCAGAGACACAGTGGTCAGAAACACACTGGTCAGAAACACAGTGGTCAGAAACACTGTGGTCAGAAAAACAATGGTCAGAAACACAGTGGTCAGGAACACGGTGGTCAGGAACACGGTGGTCAGAAACACAGTGGTCAGAAACACAGAGGTCAGAAACATAGTGGTCAGAACATACTGGTCAGAAACACACTGTCAGAAACACACTGGTCAGAAAAACATTGGTCAGAAACACACTGGTCAGACACACACTGGTCAGAAGCACACTGGTCAGAAACACTCTGGTCAGAAACACACTTGTCAGACACACAGTGGTCAGAAACACACTGGTCAGAAACACAGTGGTCAGAAGCACACTGGTCAGAAACACTCTGGTCAGAAACACACTTGTCAGACACACAGTGGTCAGAAACACACTGGTCAGAAACACAGTGGTCAGAAACACAGAGGTCAGAAACACAGTGGTCAGAAACACACTAGTCGGAAACACACCGGTCAGAAACACAGTGGTCACAAACACAGTGGTCAGACACACAGTGGTCATAAACACACTGGTCAGAAATACAAGGTTCAGAAACACACTCGTCAGAAACAGACTGGTAAAAAACACACTGGTCAGAAGCACAGTGGTCAGAAACACAGTGGTAACTAACACAGTGGTCATAAACACACTGGTCAGACCCACACTGGTCAGAAACGCAGTGGTCAGCACTACAGTGGTCAGAAACACACTGGTCAGACACACAGTGGTCAGAAACACAGTGGTCATAAACACACTGGTCAGACCCACACTGGTCAGAAACGCAGTGGTCAGCACTACAGTGGTCAGAAACACACTGGTCAGACACACAGTGGTCAGAAACACAGTGGTCAGAAACACAGTGATCAGAATTACACTGGTCAGAAACACACTGGTCAGAAACACAGTGGTCAGAAACACACTGGTCAGAAACACATTGGTCAGAAACACAGCGGTCAGAAACAAACTGGTCAGAAAAATAGAGGTCAGAAACACAGTGCTCAGAAAAACAGTGGTCAGAAACACAGTGGTCAGGAACACGGTGGTCAGGAACACAGTGGTCAGAAACACAGTGGTCAGAAACACAGTGGTCAGAAACACAATGGTCAGAAACACAGTGGTCAGAACATACTGGTCAGAAGCACACTGTGAGAAAAACACTGGTCAGAAACAAACTGGTCAGAAACACTCTGGTCAGAAACAAACTTGTCAAGAACACAATGGTCAGAAACACACTGTTCAGAAACACAGTGGTCAGAAACACAGAGGTCGGAAACACAGTGGTCAGAAACACACTGGTAAGAAACACACTGGTCAGGAACACAGTGGTCACAAACACAGTGGTCAGAAACACAATTGGCAGAAACCCAGTGGTCAGAAACACACTAGTCAGACACACAGTGGTCAGAAACACAGTGGTCAGAAACATAGTGGTCAGAAAAACAGCGGTCACAAACACAGTGGTCAGAAACACACTGGTCAGAAACACGGTGGTCAGAAACACACTGGTCATAAACACAGTGGTCACAAACAGAGTGGTGACAATCACACTGGTCAGAAACACAGTGGTCAGGAACACACTGGTCAGAAACACACTGGTCAGAAACACAGCTGTCATAAACACACTGATCAGAAACACACTGGTCAGAAACACAGTGGTCAGAAACACACTGGTCAGAAACACACTGGTCATAAACACTGTGGTCATAAGCACAGTGGTCAGAAACACACTGGTCAGAAACACAGCTGTCATAAACACACTGATCAGAAACACACTGGTCAGAAACACAGTGGTCAGAAACACACTGGTCAGAAACACACTGGTCATAAACACTGTGGTCATAAGCACAGTGGTCAGAAACACTCTGGTCATAAACACAGTGGTCATAAGCACATTGGTCAGAAACACACTGGTCAGAAACACAGTGGTTAGAAACACACTGGTCAGAAACACAGTGGTCAGAAACACAATGGTCAAAAACACACTGGTCAGAAACACAGTGGTCAGAAACACAGTGGTTAGAAACACACTGGTCAGAAACACAGTGGTCAGAAACACAATGGTCAAAAACACACTGGTCAGAAACACAGTGGTCAGAAACACAGTGGTCAGAAACACACCGGTCATAAACACAGGGGTCAGAAACTCAGTGGTCAGCCACACACTGGTCAGAAACACACTGGTCAGAAACACACTGGTCAGAAAAACACTGGTCAGAAACACAGTGGTCAGAAACACAGTGGTCAGAATTACACTGGTCAGAAATACACTGGTCAGAAATACAAGAGTCAGAAACACAGTGGTCAGAAACACAGTAGTCAGAAACACAGTGGTCAGAAACACACTGGTCAGAAACACACTGGTCACAAACACACTGCTCAGGAACACATTGGTAAGAAACACAGTGGTCAGAAACACAGTGATCAGAAACACGGTGGTCAGAAACACTGTGGTCAGAAAAACAATGGTCAGAAACACAAGGGTCAGGAACACGGTGGTCAGAAACACGGTGATCAGAAACACAGTGGTCAGAAACACAGTGGTCAGAAACACAGTGGTCAGAACATACTGGTCAGAAACACACTGTCAGAAACACACTGGCCAGAAACACACTGGTCAGAAACACACTGGTCAGACACACACTGGTCAGAAGCACACTCGTCAGAAACACTCTGGTCAGAAACACACTTGTCAGACACACAGTGGTCAGAAACACACTGGTCAGAAACACAGTGGTCAGAAACACAGAGGTCAGAAACACAGTGGTCAGAAACACAGAGGTCAGAAACACAGTGGTCAGAAACACACTGGTCTGAAAAACACTAGTCAGAAACACAGTGGTCACAAACACAGTGGTCAGACACACAGTGGTCATAAACACACTGCTCAGAAATACAAGGGTCAGAAACTCACTGGTCAGAAAAAGACTGGTAAAAAACACACTGGTCAGAAGCACAGTGGTCACAAACACAGTGGTAACTAACACAGTGGTCAGAAACACACTGGTCAGACCCACACTGGTCAGAAACGCAGTGGTCAGCACTACACTGGTCAGAAACACACTGGTCAGACACACAGTACTCAGAAACAGGGTTGTCAGAAACACAGTGGTCAGAATTACACTGGTCAGAAACACACTGGTCAGAAACACAGTGGTCACAAACACACTGGTCAGAAACACATTGGTCAGAAACACAGCGGTCAGAAACAAACTGGTCAGAAACACAGTGGTCAGAAACACAGTGGTCAGAAAAACAGTGGTCAGACACTGGTCAGTCAGGAAGTCAGAAATCAGGAACACAGTGGTCAGAAACACAGTGGTCAGAAACACACTGGTCAGAAACACAGTGGTCAGAAACACAGTGGTCAGAAAAACAGTGGTCAGAAACACAGTGGTCAGGAACACGGTGGTCAGGAACACGGTGGTCAGAAACACAGTGGTCAGAAACACAGTGGTCAGAATTACAGTGGTCAGAAACACAGTGGTCAGAACATACTGGTCAGAAATACGCTGACAGAAACACACTGGTCAGAAACAAGCTGGTCAGAAACACTCTGGTCAGAAACAAACTTGTCAAGAACACAGAGGTCAGAAACACACTGGTCAGAAACACAGTGGTCAGAAACACAGAGGTCAGAAACACAGTGGTTAGAAACACACTGGTCAGAAACACACTGGTCAGAAACACAGTGGTCAGAACATACTGGTCAGAAGCACACTGTCAGAAACACACTGGTCAGAAACAAACTGGTCAGAAACACTCTGGACAGAAACACACTTGTCAAGAACACAGTGGTCAGAAACACACTTGTCAGAAACACAGTGGTCAGAAACACAGAGGTCAGAAACACGGTGGTCAGAAACACACTGGTCAGAAACACACTGGTCAGAAACACAGTGGTCACAAACACAGTGGTCAGAAACACAATTGGCAGAAACACAGTGCTGGGAAACACACTGGTCAGAAACACAGTTGTCATAAACACACTGATCAGAAATACACTGGTCAGAAACACAGTGGTCAGAAACACACTGGTGAGAAACACACTGGTCATAAACACTGTGGTCATAAGCACAGTGGTCAGAAACACTCTGGTCATAAACACAGTGGTCATAAGCACAGTGGTCAGAAACACACTGGTCAGAAACACAGTGGTTAGAAACACACTGGTCAGAAACACAGTGGTCAGATACACAATGGTCAAAAACACACTGGTCAGAAACACAGTGGTCAGAAACACAGTGGTCAGAAACACAACGGTCACAAACACAGGGGTCAGTAGATCAGTGGTCAGCCACACACTGGTCAGAAACACACAGGTCAGAATTACACTGGTCAGAAAAACACTGGTCAGAAACACAGTGGTCAGAAACATAGTGGTCAGAATTACACTGGTCAGAAATACACTGGTCAGAAACACAAGGGTCAGAAACACAGTGGTCAGAAACACAGTGGTCAGAAACACAGGGGTCAGAAACACACTGGTCAGAAACACACTGATCACAAACAGACTGGTCAGAAACACATTGGTCAGAAACACAGTGGTCAGAAACACATTGGTCAGAAACACGGTGGTCAGAAACATTGTGGTCAGAAAAACAATGGTCAGAAACACAAGGGTCGGGAATACGGTGGTCAGAAACACGGTGGTCAGAAACACAGTGGTCAGAAACACAGTGGTCAGAAACACGGTGGTCAGAACATACTGGTCAGAAACACACTGTCAGAAACACACTGGTCAGAAACACACTGGTCAGAAACACACTGGTCAGACACACACTGGTCAGAAGCACACTTGTCAGAAACACTCTGGTCAGAAACACACTTGTCAGACACACAGTGGTAAGAAACACACTGGTCAGAAACACAGTGGACAGAAATACAGAGGTCAGAAAAACAGTGGTCAGAAACACACTGGTCAGAAACACACTAGTCAGAAACACAGTGGTCACAAACACAGTGGTCAGACACACAGTGGTCATAAACACACTGGTCAGAAATACAAGGGTCAAAAACTCACTGGTCAGAAACAGACTGGTAAAAAACACACTGGTCAGAAGCACAGTGGTCAGAAACACAGAGGTAACTAACACAGTGGTCAGAAACACACTGGTCTGACCCACTCTGGTCAGAAACGCAGTGGTCAGCACTACACTGGTCAGAAACACACTGGTCAGACACACAGTGCTCAGAAACACGGTTGTCAGAAACACAGTGGTCAGAATTACACTGGTCAGAAACACACTGGTCAGAAACACAGTGGTCAGAAACACA